>OMLM01007442.1:15785-53639 GCA_900302695.1 Helostoma temminkii
TGTCCTACCACTACTACTACTACTACTACTGCTACTACTACCACTACCACTACTACTGCTACTACCACTACTGCTACTACTACCACTACTGCTACTACTACCACTACTACTACTACCACCACTACTACCACTACTACTACCACTACTACTACCACCACTTTCTTCAGTTACATTACAACTAACATTGTTTCATTGGCCTGAACAAAGCCAGGATGAAGTGATGGAGACATTTAGAGCCGTGTCCTAACGTGTGTTAAATAAAAACTACGTCTGTGGATTTGACCTTTTTCACACAACACGCTGCCGAATCAAAGAGGAATAATATATTTTTTTAATCAATTCATCTGAAGAAGAGCAGTTACACTGGATACTATCAGAGGATTTGACCTTTTTAAAATCATTTCCATGTTTGTATTAGAGATTTTTCTGTCTCAATGAACCTCAAAGAAGAAAACTGAAAAAGTGTCAAAGTCTCTTTTCAAGAGAAAACTCTTCAAGCCAGTCCCAGAACAATTACTGCACACACAACCGTGTCAAAGTAAAAGTACACATTTACAAATTGAAGTACCTTAGAGCACAGCCAGAAGAGTTCCCAGCTACCTGCTTCACAACGATCAGTCACTAGACATAAGGTCAGTTTTCAGATGTGACACTGAATCTAAGACAGAACCAACGTTCGGAACTAAAATGATTCATTTAGATTTTTTCATGAATTAATTTCAGATATGATCAGGTGACGTCTGCAGTTTGATACAATGAAGCAAAGGCAGTGATACTGAAAATATAAAGAACCAAAGTGATAATCGACTCAGAGAGAGGCCGTGGCTCTGACCTGCTGCTCAGCTGAACTCTGAGGCTCCATCCTTTCAGAGTGCACCAGAAAACTGAGTCGGTACGTTGATGCTGCTGATCTTGATTCACAGCTTCAGCCACTGCAGAGCTTTAACCGTTTCTAAACTCAAACCTGAAAACCGTCAGTTCTAACAAAGTGAAACCAACAGAACATTTCAGACTAAACAGCCAGTGGAAACAGCAACTGTCCCAGGCTAAGACGATCGACACATACAGGACAAAGGACCAGGCTCAGAAACAGCTGTGTGTCTGAAGCTGGATTAAGTAGAAGAGGCGCTGATCCACTGGACTCACCCCACTGATGGGAGAGAAGCTCGTCTCTGGTTTTAAACAGATTCTCTGTTTTAATTGTGAGTCTAAAAATAAGAACTTTCACACAGCAGAAAGAAAAGCAACGTTTCCATTCACATACACATTATTTTCTTTTCATTCATATCTTAGGAATCACACTGTGGCATCAGGTCACACCTGCTGCATGCTGGGTAACTGTGACTGGGACTACACATGGCTGACATGTCCTGTGTCTCTGTCAGTTTACAGCCACGTCATCTGCTCCAACGTTCACATAGTAGTAAAAGGAATAATAATAATAATAATAATAATAATAATAATAATAATAATATGTTTGTGTCTGTGTGGACGGTTCAAAACGTCTCCACACGGGGGCAGACAAGGACAAAATCCTTCCCTGAATAAAAAGGAAGTCTCTTCTTCGTGAACATTCTTCAGAGGAAAACTTTAGTTTTTAGCACAATGTGAGGAACGATGTTAATTATAACGATGTTTCTTACTGCAGGACGACAGTATAAACGATAAGCGCAGCACTAACTTGAAGTACTGCTCCAGCTGAGTCCACATGGATCTGACAACTGTCACTTGTGAAACGTTTTAATCTAATTTAAAAAACATCTGGGTGCCATGGTGGTGCCAACCCCACTGTTAGCAGCAGGTATGTCACCAGCTTTAGGAAGCAGCTGCAGAGGTTTGATTTGGGCCTTCAATGCAGAGCTGTTGTGGATGATTGTGAGATAATCTGGGATTAAATTAGAGAATCTCAGTTGGGTTGGAAGCTTCAGAGAGGCTGTGAGGAGCTGGCTGCCAGCTGCATAAGACTACAGTGTATGGAACCAGATGGGAAGTGTGAACTACTGTACATCACTAAGTAGCTACTCTCCTAAATACTCACCCACTTCCTCCAGCTCTTGGTCCAATGCTTATTTATTTGTGCCTGATAAAGTGAAGTTGGTGCTAATGAATGATTTGCTGTTCCAGACTGAAGGAGGACACACACTTCCTCGCTGAAGCAGTGTTATTAATGACCGCACTGAATCAGGTAATTGTGGCTATTAACAGTGAACAAAAACATAATGACAGAAGTGAAGCTGCTGTTTTCTCTGTGGTTCTGATAAGAAAAAAATGAACAGCAGATCATTAGTCATTACAGTCACACGTGTCTTTTCTGGATTCTGCTAAGATTAAGACTTTTCTGAGGGAATAAAAGTCACATGGTGAAGCACTGAGCAGCCAGCTCAGGAACGTCTGAACCTTTTCTTTCAGGTGCAGCGTGTTTCAACCTGCTCGTCTCCTGTGTCAGGACGTCTCTCAGAGCTGAGTGGAATTAGAAGCTAGAATTGTTCCTCACAGACATTTACTTTAAGTCTGATGTTTGACTGAAGGGATCAGTTCAAAGGCTTCACACTGTGCTGGACAGCGCTGAGGGGACGACTCTACGGTTATGATTCTGGCTGACCTTTACCAAAAAATAGTATACTTGAAGTTTATTTTATTAAGTATACTTCAGGTATAGTAAGTATACTTCTATCTACTTCTAGTACCTTGCTAGTATACTGTTTTAATACTTCTTGGGACTAATTGGACACTTTTTCCTAATAAGCATATAAAAAGCTCATTTTCAGTTTTAAAAAAGTGTACTAATAGTATACTTGATACTTGAATATACTTCTTTTTCATAAGCGGAGCCATGTCACAGTACACACAAAAACTCTGCATGTACATTATACTGCATATGTTAGTGTACACAGTGTGCAGTTACTAGGAAGGTTCACATGGCACAAACTATTTTAAAATGAAGTTTGGTTGTTAAATGTGTAAAAACAGCAGATTTTAGTTTGTGCCTCCTCAAACCTTCAACACAGAGCAAGTACTTGTGCAGGACAGCGACTCTTCATAATGAGCTCTATGTGCTGCAAAACCTGGATCTGTTCTTAAACTGTAAAATATAACTTGTTAACTAAAAACTATTAACACAACTAAATCTTTTAGTTTAGTTCATTTACATTTCTTAGTTTACTGAACAAGTTATGTTCTTGTTTTCTTTAAACCACTAAAAAAATTATATATATATATATTTTTTAAATCAACTTAATCAATCTAAGCATTAATTCTCATCACTCATAATCTTAAGTTAAGTCAACCTAAACTAAACAAACTCAAACTGACATGTTAATTAAACTATATTAGCTGAGTGAGAAGTTACAGTGAGTAAACATAACTGTCACTGGGTAAAGATCCATTAACAGGTAACATAGACGAGTTGGTGATTGCAGTCATGTATTTTCCATGGTTCCAGTTTTCTGACCACCTGTGTGCAGAGATGATGGGATGGATGGAGAGAGTGACGTGTCTCTGCACCAGCACATCGTTGTTTACAATCCTGAAGATGATGATGATTAAGTGACAAATTTACTGACCATGTCTCCAAACATCCATAATATGCGATTCATTTTAAGCCTCACTGAAACTAAATGGATTCAGTAACATGCAGCGACTTCCATACAATCACCCTCTACTCTAACCTCACGTTCTGCCTCGTGGATCTGTAATGAGTCCAGCGCTGTTCCTCGTCTCTGCTAATGAAAGGAGATGCTCAGCAGCAGATCCTCACTCTAATCTTTCTGCTAACAGGAGGCTAATAAAGGGGCCGCAGTCAGTTATTGACCAGAGAAATGAACATCTGATGAGGTGCTGATAGTCAGTACCAGCATTTCTTTCATTCTCTTCAGGGCACAGGAAGAAAAAAAGAAACACACAAACGCACTGAAGCGAGCACCGAGGCCTCCTGTTTATTCAAATGAAGAATTTAGTTTTCTTAAGGTTGAACTCTGAGGATTGTGGTTTACTTCACCCTGTAAAGTGGCTACTGGTGCTGACGCTGTACTCTCCATCTTGTGTGCATCATGGTAAACTTTTGAATTTTTGCACGACTAATTTCAAACACTTAATATTTATTAGCAGCTATAAACAGGTATTTTTTGGCTCCACCTCATCTTACTTATTTTAGTCTGTTCCTCAAACAGAGCAGCTTCAGCTGAAGGATGCTGGTTGGTTGCAGGTCCTTCCACAGAGTTTCTACAGGATCCAGGTCAGAGCTTTGACTCTGTTTTTTCCTGTTCTGACGATTCTTCCACTTGTGTCCTGCTGGACTTGAACTGGTCTCTAGACTGACTGTTGGTAACAGCCCTGGTACCTCCCCAGTGGCCTCAGGCTGGCAGCATGGTCGTCTATGAGTGTTGTAGTGAAGGGTTGTGGACACTGACACTGAGGTGGGCAGAGTTGGTAAAAGCTGCTGCACCAGTATCATGTGAGACCAAGCTTGATCTAATCTTTAATCAAAAATATATTGAACTACAGGACGAGTGAAGGGAGGCGACAAACCGACTTTATTTTATTTCCAAACTGAATCAGTGAATTTATTTTCTATCATTGTTTTTTTATTATTTTATTTTACATTCTCTAGTTTGGGGATTTAAATGATTCAACATTTGATCATGTTTGAGTTTTATTTATGCAGAAATAGAGGTTCACACATCTCCAAGCACCACTGGACATATTCTCCAGGTATCCTGATTTCCTAATCCTCTAACCTGATTACAGTAACCAAGCTTCACGCCTCCATGACTTCTAGGAAATCAGCTTTTGCAGAAAGTCGACTGTAACCTGGTTACTGATGTGGATTTAAAGCCACTGTATATGTGGCCAGTGAGAAAAATGACTGTTTCCTAAACCTGCGTTAAGTCTCAGTGACTAAGAAACAGATTAAAACACTATTTATGCTTCAAACTTCAGAAAGGCCAAGATGAAAAATGAGAAAGTGTTAGAGACCGAGACAGTGTGGTAAGAAGAGAATTAGGCAGGTTTCAGCAGAATAAATATCCTGACATGAGCTGGGAAATAAGAGACGGAGCAAGTGAAGCACAGAAAGAAAAGAGGAAGACAAAGAAAAGAAACAAGTGTGTTTAGTGAGAACAAACACCCAGAAGTTAAAGAGACAGGAGCAGAGGGAGACTGTGACAACACTGAGGCCGCTACATGGAGGGATTCTACCTGATGACACCAAGATAAGAATCTGACCACAGAACACGAAGCTGTCGCTGAAACGACGCCGTCTTAGCATTAAACGCTTCTTTCATTTGGTCGGGCTGCAGCTGATGATTCGTTTGCCAATAATCAATTTACTGTTTGATCTATTTTTCTAACATCAGAAAAACTTCATGCATGCGTTTGACCAGCAGAGAGAAGATCTGCTCTGATCTGAGCAGCAGATTCTCCCACAGAGAATCGCAGCATTGCTCAGGGGCAGAATGCCAACATTCAATATCACATGAGGATATTTATTAGGTTATTTTTCAGCATGCATCAGTCAGCGTGCACACTGTTAGTATAGGCATAATGACCGAGCTGAAACTGGGGCAACGCACTCAGTACATGTTTAAAGAAAATCATTTATGAGCAAGGCATCAACAACGTGTTGATTATCATTAACGTTTAATGTTACAAGTCTCAGCAAAGCTTCATTAAACTGACTGATTCGAAGTAAATAACCAACAAACCTCACTGCACATGCAGAAGCTAAAGCCATCCATAGGCAGCAGGTGCATCTCTGTAGTCAGAGATCCGTCAGTGTTCTCTCCAAGACGACAGCAGGATAATGGAAATGTTTGGAAAAGAAAATGATTTGATTAACGGCAGCTTTTGCTTCCGGTGTGAAGCTGAACATCAAGTAATCGGCTGCTACAGTCACACAGAGTTTGGTCGACAGAATTTATCCTGAGGTTCAGTTTGAATTCATTTCTAAATGTTTGCTGACAAAATAAAATCACTTCAGAAAAGTGTTGTTTTTCTCCTGCTGCTCTGAGGCAGCTGCCAAAGGAAGAAAAGAAATCAGCATAGATGTTCATTAAACAGGGTTTCTGCGCCACTTTCCCTCCACTGTTTGTGTAGAAGATGTCTATGCTGCCGAAACGTGGGGATTTTGTCTCACGTTACCTTGTGCATATAAGGGGAGAGACAGACAGAGGAGATGGCATGTGACACTTTAACTATGTTTTATTTTGGAGAGACAGACGTTGTTGAAACTGCACTGCGTTTGAAGTTGTCGTAGCTTTTATAATTTAAAAAAAAAATGCTTTAACTGCAGTATTATTATGTATTTGTATCTTAGTATCAGCAAGTACTCAAATGTAAGTACCTGTACTTGTACTCGGTCAGGAAAAAGTGGTCGGAACATCCTCAGCTGGGACTAGTGACAAACACGTCTTTGTTAGGTTCATGTACTAAATTAACACAGAGGAACCAATAACAGCAACAGCAGCAGAAAATTGTCTTATAAGTTCTGTGTCTTGTTGTGTCACCATCCACCCCAACCTGCTCCTGATGCAGTGTGATGTTTAAATAGCTGGTGGCCATGTCATGCTCACTGCAGCCACTGCAAAACGGAAGAAGTAAAGGTAAGTGTGTGTCTGTTACAAACATTCTGCTTGAAAGCAGCAGAAGAAAGTGGGCAGCTTCTTCTTTTTGGTCCTTTTTGCTTCATCTGAAACTGGAGCTGTGTTCAGATGCTTCATCTAAACTTAACTGGAGCTTAACTTGCTCCCTCTGCCTAGTCCTGAGCCAGAATCCCCTTTCTCTAACCTCTGTGAAAGAAAGACACCAGGGAAGAAACAAGCTGAATCCACAGAGATCCGTGCGTACATCACGTACATCCACATACTGTACTGCAGGAAACAAAAAGCACAGCATGTGCAGCGCGACGGCTCAAATGAGCCACTCAGCAGCTGACTCAGCACGAAGCATCACTACGGCACTTCAGGTGCCATTTTATACTTTAACTGTAACTTTTCAGTTTCCATTTTTGAACAATGATGTTTATTTTTTCATTTCTCAGTAAGATTTTCCTGAAAACTAAATGATTTAGTGATCAGATAAAGTAGAAACAAACGAGGGAGGAGCAGTGTGAGTCAGGTATGTGACACTATGATTGTCTGTGTAAAATATGAACTGATAAATCAGGTTTTACTGAGCATGTACTTATGTCTGCGCCTCATTTTAATGCACACAGACTTATTACACAGTTTCTCTCTGTAAAACAAACCAGGGCTGTGATTATTTTGTGTTTTTATTTAAAGCCACCTTCACTCTTCAAGGAAACCCTGAACTTTCTAGTTTTCTTAAAAGCGCAGAGGACATGACCTCAGTGTCTTTAATCACAGGAAGACCCAGAAATAAATCAACTCTAAGATGATGTACAGTGATGCAGTTCAAACTTAAAACTAGTGTTTCTCACTGTATGACATGACTTTTTCCCAGTTCCAGTCTTCTGACTCTTTTTGTGTCTGAAGGAAGGCATACAGGATACCATCAGCTCCTCTCTTTCATCTGTGCCCTGAAACAAAATGGATGCCAAGTGCTTGTGGAACAGAAAACTACACAGAGGACTTCAGCCAGGGACCCTGTTCAGTCAAACTGTTAGAAACTGGGTCTATAAATGGAATCAAACTTCTGATGTTGACTAACAGGATCCATCTCCATGTCTCAGCTTGTTGGTTTACTAAAAATCACAGGAGTCACGACTCTCAGCGGCTGCACTGATGAGTCACAGACTGAGTCATTATCTTCATACGTAGACTTCACCTTCCTCTTACAGTAACGACCTGTGGCTGTGCTGGCGGCTCTGTAGGCAGCCTCCTGCCATGGCGTCAGTAAACGACAGGTTTCATAACCAGTTAGTTATTATTACTGCACCTCGTGTGTACTATCCATGATATGTGATGGTAAATGTCATTCAGCAGTGTAGATTATAATAGGATTAAAAAACTCCCTGCTGCTCAGATATGCATCTAAAATCTGACACTGAAATAAGAAAGTAGCTTATGGACGTTTTGTTCATTCACACTGTAAAAAGATAAAGTATCTGAGAGTTTTACCATTTTCATCCAGTCAAACACACTTGAGAATATTTTTGATTTGCTGTCGATGTGACACTGAGTGGCGGCACGGTGGTGCAGTGGTTAGCACTGCTGCCTCACAGCAAGAAGGTCCTGGGTGTGGAGTTTGCATGTTCTCCCCGTGTTTGCGTGGGTTCTCTCCGGACACTCCGGCTTCCTCCCACAGTCCACAGACATGCAGTCAGGTTAACTGAGGACTCTAAATTGCCCGTAGGTGTGAGTGAGAGTGTGAATGGTTGTTTGTCTATATGTGGCCCTGCGATGGACTGGCGACCTGTCCAGGGTGTACCCTGCCTCTCGCCTGTATGACTGCTGGGATAGGCTCCAGCACACCCACGACCCCTACGGGGACTAAGCGGTTCAGAAGATGGATGGATGGATGTGACACTGAGCTGATGCATATGAAGCCTGTTCAACTGTTAAAGAAACACTGAAATATTAATGTTGCCGTTTTGAACCTGCAGCCTGCAGGAAGCAGCTAAATTTCTATTTTCAACTCTTGTTTTGAAATCAGCCAACATCACGTGGAATTCACTAACACGGTGAATCACAGGAGAGACGCACAAAAATAGATCAGTCAGTGTCAGCGTGACGGAGAAACACTGCTGCTCAGTGATGATGTGACTGAGCTGTGCTGAAGAAAGAAAGAAAGAAAAAAGAAATGTACCAGGGGCAGGAGTTACTGTGATGAATGGACTCAGAGCAAACATTAGTTCAGTCTGTGCAGTGATCGACTAGAAACGTGAACACGACGTCGCACGTTTCCCTCAGCTGACTGATCTCTCTGTGAATCAGCTCAGACTGGCCATCATTCCCAGACTACCACACCGTAGTCTGATGAAGTAAAGCGAAACCACCTCTTATTTCATTTATAGCTTCCTCCCACCCACCCCCATCCCCTCTATAGGGATAAGTATGTGTCACTGCTGTGTTTGCAGCAGCAAAAGAGACTAATAAACGGCTGCTGGAGCCAACTGGGACTCCCAGGTAATCAAATAGGCAAATTAGACGCTGCATTAGCTGCTGCGTTGCTTCCAGGTAATGAATTTAGAGATAAACGTGCAGGGGGGACGGCTCTTTGAGAAGAAGATGGAGGATGAAGAGGAGCCACCATGGAAACAGGAGCGGAACAGCGCTGCACAGTTGTCACCAGTTGTCATACATAGCAGCACATTACTAATCTGCAGGCAGCACACTGAGGGTTTGCATTCACTTTTAGCTGAGCCCAAAAAACTTCATAGATTCTGTTGTTCACCCACAAGCTCACATTTACACAAACACTCAATTACACCTTTTTTGTGAATGTTCTGCAATTGTTTGCTCCTCTGGCCGCAGACGACGTGTTTTTATATATAAATAAAACTAAATCTCTGCAGCTCTCAGAGGTCTTCACTATCAGCTCCTTTCATCCCAGCCTAGGCATTCTGTACAGTACAAGATGGTTTTATTCCAGTGTAAAATATAAAGTATGTGCATCATTACTGTAGAAATCTGGAAGTTATCTCTCAGTGTTAATTAAAACAGTTAAAGTACATTCATCAGGGAATTAAATAAATAAAAACACTACTGGGATATGAACAATATGTAAAGGCTCAGAAGATGCTTTCACTGGGTCACAGCATATTTAAAGCAGTTTCATAACATTATATTAATTAAGCTCAGGTTAGTGTTCAGGAATCTAAAGATTTCAGTATCTCCCTGGTTTTCAAGCAGCTCTGCTTTTTAACATAAATATAAATAAATAAATAAAGCCTGAGTTGTTTGTTTTCAGCTTTAGAAGCTTCACCTCAGAGGGTGGTAACATCTGACTCAGGTGCAATGAAACTGAAGAGACTGATAATGAGAAAAATAATGAGAGGAACTGACAGAAAAGTCTGTTTGGGTTCAAGCTGGAATAAACCACTGAATACAATAAGCTACTGAGTAAACACATTCAAATTAGTGACCTGTACACAAAACCAAAATTACATTTTAGTCAAATATTAAAATCTAGTTGATCTTCTCGCTTTGTTTTTGGTCTCCACCACCTTCTGATGGAAACATCTGGTGCTTCAGCTGCTAAATGCTTCACTGTCTTCAGCCTCTTGTCTCTTACAAACCAGCGAAGAGAACCTTTTCTCCAGTGTCAAAGTAATGCAGTGATAGATGTGTGCTTCACCTTACTTAAGCAGGTCTGCAGCTCACTGTCCTCCGCCAGATTGTCTGCTCTGTTTCGACAGTTGTCCGTTACCGAACCTGATTCTGTCCTGTTCTGTTTTTGTGTTTGAGTGTGTGTGTTTGATCTGCTCTCAAGCTCTCTGTTTATACTCAGTACTCAGACCAGCTTGTGTCAGTCACCTGCTTCATCTCATGAATCCACCCAATTTTCGATTTCTGACACCACTGGTTCACTGAAAATAATGTTAAATTAGGTGAGAGCTTAGATCATGTATTTCCATTCCTGCAGCTTAGCTAAGAGATATTCACTGGGATGCTGCAGCCTTCTGGGAGATGTATGACTTCAGGAGTAATGCTGACATTTACCTGAGCATCAGCATCGCTCATCCAAGAAACCCAACTATGAAAACACTTTAATTTTAAAGCAAATAGTTGCTGCAGGTAGTTGTTCACGCCTCGTCTGCTTTTTACCAGCACTCAAAGGCTCCACATGGCAAATAGCTGGGAGATGTTGCTCCCTTCTGCTATGTGCTGCCAATACCGAGTTCAGACGGTGTAAAGGGCCCACATACCCAGTCAGCATTCTCAGCCTCTGAAGGAACAGAAACAAATATCTCACAGCGTTTTTCCTTCACAGTCCTGCTGATTCAGAGATAATAAGGGCAGCTTTCTGAGGCTATTTGGAAATCTATTTGTATTCAGGAAGCAGAAGAATAAGAGGCACCTCTGAGTCTCCAGATTTTCTCCCTGTCTGTTTAGGTTTTATTTCAGGTCCAAACACAAACTGACCAGGTCTGAAAGTCTGCAGAGGCCAAGGTAGAGATTTAACTCATAGTTTAGTATTCACCTCGATCCAGATCTGTGAGGTGAGATCTGCAGGGATCTGACTTTCATAAAACAACCTGTCAATATTTCCAGCACTTAAGAAAAAGATATTTCAGACTATTTCAACATATTTATAAAAATCCTTTTAGAACATGTGGATCCTCTGTTACCCTGCAGTAAAAAGAGTGAATGATCATGAAGCAGTTGAGATGTTTTCATTATCTCACCCTGTGTCTATGCAGAATCCAACTAAAGGTATGAATTACCCAGGAAATCTATATTTATATGAAGGAGAGGTGTCGCATACAGTTGCTGCGGATTAAATAATGAAGCCCAATAAGCAGAAATGTGTTTAACAGCTCAGTTTCTGGCAGACAGCTGACATCATTTTCTAATTACGCAGAAAGTGTGAGATCTTTCCGAAGCAGAAGTCGTTTTTCAAAGACGATGTCTGATGACTCACAGTTGGAGAAGTATTTATAGCTGTGTGCCAACTGACTTTGAGTTTAAATACGTTTAATTAATTAATGTGGTCAGAGCATAAACCTGTATGATGGATGTGAGAACGCTCAGCAGAAATATTAAAGGAAGTTTATGACGCTCCTGAAACCAGCAGCTCCTCACACTATGAAGCTTTTAGAAGAAAGTGCTGGCTGATTTATGTGTCGATGGATCTGTCACAATTTATGTCTTGGCAAATTTTAACTCACCATTATTTACAATGACAACAAAAGCAGAGGGAGGCTGTGCACAATCAGCAACATATGGAAATATCCAAGTAGCTGATATATAAAGTGAGTAAATCTCATAACACTGGAAAACACCTGCAGTTCCAGGCTGATTTGACAATATCCAGATTCAGGTCATTTTAATTTTGATTTAACGTTTTAAGAACTCCTCTGAATTTAAACCTGACGTGTTTTTCTATGTTCAGTCAGACACCGTCGCGTCCCTACAGAAGAATCCACTCACTGTTTACTACACTTCACTACCACTAACTGTACTATTTCTTTCTATATCAACAAACAAACTGAGCTTCTAGATTCTACAGCACCTGTCACTAAGTTTTTTTTAACCTAAGTTAACTAGTTACTTACAGAACACACACACCTGGAAGTGGAACTGCTTAGCCGACTGTTTTGGGCCCATAAAGTAGAGTTTTATGCAGATTTTCATTGTCAGAGATTGAAAATGAAAAAAGGCTAAATCTGAAATGCCTGTGTTTTTATTCGAGTCATGATGATGCAGCCTCAGCTGTAAGGATCCACTTAGTTCAAACTGTCAAATGACTGAGAAACAAGTTGTGAGAAAACTTGAGATAAGACAGAAACTCCTTCCTGTTAATCAGTCTCCTGCCACCCGACTAATCAGTCTCCATGTGTGTGTGTGCGCCTATCGTCAGTGCCCTGCCGTCTAATTATATTTCCAGCCCTCTGTGTAAGTGTGTGTGTCAGCTGATAGGAACCTCCTGCAATCAATACATGATGGATTAGTCACAAATCTGCAGATAACCCAGAAAGACCTGCTTGTTTCTCACATTCACACGCTTCTTCAGCGCTTCCCTATCAGATGCTCATCAGCTGAAAGTGAGCTAAGAAGGCGTCATACCTATTCCTGGAGAGCATCACAAGAGGATTATGGAGCAGTTACAGCATCTTGACAATAAACAGACTCTTAATGATGCAGTCCTCCTGGATCTGTCAGTTAGTTCTGAACCTCTCTGCAGAGCTGTATCCACCCTGGGGGCATTCAGTACGGTGACGTGGCCAATTTAATGTGCTTAGACTTTTAATCCCTGCACATGTAGAAAATCTTCGTCTATCCCATTGTTCACACTTTCTTAAGAATGAGGAGCAGTTTTCATCCAAACATCCAAAGGCTAAAAGTAGCTGGACTGTCCAGGAATAAAAGACGTCATGTCAGTCAGAGCTTCAGGACTTTTCTAAACCATGAACCTGAGACCTAAACACAGTCAGTCAGGCTGATGGAGGGAATTAACCTCGTTTGCATCATGTGATCAAATTATATTTTGATGGTGAGTGTTTCAGTTAGGATCCCTCAGTTCAGCAGCAGTGATAGACAACTATTACTGAGAAAGTGAAAATGTTTGTTACAGGGTGATGGATTCGGAGCCATGTGTCAACCATGTGTCAGTCTATTGACTTTTCAGGATTTTCTGACAGTTCATTAAGTAGCAGTATGGTAGATGTTAATCCCTTCAGGCTTGGTAGTAGTGATACACTGAGGACTCCTTGCCACTCATGCAGCGCAGCAACAATTCTCCTTCACAGAGAGCTCAGTGATAGCAGAGCCAGTGAGTGTAAATATGTGAACGTCTGCAGTGTCACAATTTCTACACTGACTGTGACTTGATGTGTAAATCAAGGTTTCTGTAGCTGCTGGACAGCGAATGATGGTTAATGTTGTTGTGGAACCTGAATCATTTCCAGTTTGTGTTCTACTCCACTACATTTTACTGTTAATTTACTTCTTTACTTTACTACATTTATTCAACATGTGTAGTCAGTTAACTTTCATGCTCGGCTTCCCACCAAGCTGCTTTCACTTGGCTCTGTGGCTGAAACGTGCCGCTCACAGAGAGAAATAACAGATTTCTGTCGCTCTGATATCATGCATCATCATAATCTGACGAGGACATGCCTGACAGATGGAGACTGACTGCAAATTTGAACCTTTAGTATTGCACCCCACATATATTTATCCATTTAATGTGGTTTAAACTGTAACTTAACTAAAGAGCATGCACACTATTAAATGTTGCAAGACTGGTTGTGTGTTGTGGACTATGTTTCTGTCCACTGTTGTTTGTCACCGTCTACTCTTCTTTTCTCTCTACACTTTCCACTCACCCCAACCGGTCAAGGCAGATGGCCACCTAGCTTGAGCTTTGTTCTGCTGGAGGTTTCTTCTGTCAAAGGGAATTTTCCCTCTCCACTGTTGCCCAGTTCTGCTCAGGGGGGTTTGTTGGGTTTCTCTCTATATAATATTTGAGGTCTAGACACACTGTTCACACTGATTTGGTGCTATATAAATGAAATTAAATCAAAAATGCTGATCGGTCATGTCACCACTCCAAAGCCTAAGGAACTAACGTCTACTCATTAAATATTGACCAGCTGCAATAAATACACAATCACAGATGGGTTCATGGTAAATATGGAGTCACCATGTGAGGAATTAGGATTTGTGTGGTTGAAGCGTTAGTGTATCAATCAACTGGACGAGCCCATGGCTACCTTAGTTCCTTATTTTGTCCTCATTTGTGACCAAACTGAAACAAAATCAGCTCTGAGATAAACTTTTCTGGTTATATTCACATGGTCATTAAGTAGCTGTTTCTCTAATCCTGTCTGTGTTCACACAATCAGTTCCAACATGAGAAAGTCTGTGCTTTGTTTTATCTGCTCGTTAGCACTGATGCAAGGATAAAGGGTGAACGCTGCTTGAGGCAACACTGAAAACGACTGCTGTGCAATTCATTTTATCAAATCATTGTTCAAAGAGCAGCGCAGATCAATGATCAAGGCCCTAGCCATGTGAAATGTTGGCAACTGTTTGGTGTTAGAGCAGTTAAGAGGTTTCTGGGTGTCTGCTGTGCTCCCTGGCAGCGCAGTGTCCTTTCATAATCCCCTAAAAACTGCAGCACATAAATGTCAGGACACCTCCTGACTGGTGAGTTGTGAAGAGTCATCAGATTGCTCTAAATGTCACTGAGATTATTCAGAGAGCAATCAACATCACTGTGTACCCTAATTAATCCCTTTCAAGCTTCTGTGACTCAACAGTTTATCCAGCACTTTGAATCTGTTCTTTTATTTGCAACTTTTTATGCTGATGTTAGAAAATGCAAGTGTTGAGCATGAAGCCAGCACAATACTTCCACTAGTCAGACAGAAAGTGGACTCTGTACTGTACCGTGTCCTGACGTAGCAGTTTTCAAAATCTGACACTTGTCTCAGACCAAAATGAACCATCAGATACTTACAGCATGGATCCGTCCATCCATGCTCTACTAAAGCAGGAAAAGACAGGCTCTTAACGCAGTAATTTATTCTTAGCAATTACACAACACACTCATTGGCTGGTTGTTACTGCAGAGACTAACTCCTGATCATCTTACCTGCTTCTCTGGAGAGCTGCATGAAAGCATCCACCCCCTTCTCTCCGTAGCTGCCTTCAGAGGCAACAGTGGAGATGTAGTTCCAGCCCATGGCCTTGACGATGTCTACCATCGCCTGAGCCTGGAAACTGTCCGGAGGGACCACCCGAGAGAAGAAGTCATAGCGCCGGTCGTCGCTCAGCTCTGGAGCTGTGGATGCATAGCTGATCTGGGGGATCTGCGGAGCGGAGAGGAACAAGGAGTTAGGACTTCTCTACCTAGAAAAGGATTCTGCTGAAGGGCAGCAAGCAAACAAGAGGAAACAGTAATCTTGTGTGATAATGAGTAAAAAGTTATAATGAAAGGACTGAAATAATATTTGTCTTTGCTCTGTATTTTGCCAAGATAAGTCCTGTTTTAGATAATTGGATTTGAGACCATAACAAAATTATACCTGGACATGGAGGGGTAATGGTATGGGGCTGTTTTTCAGGGTTTGGACTAGGCCCCTTATCTCCAGTGAAGAACTATCTCAACCCTCTGGAGTGAAAATGAGTAAGTAAACTAAATAGGGCCATCTGGTGAATTGTTATTTCTTGCTGCAGAAGGAAACAACAAAACACAACAACGGATCTTATGTTTGTGCTTTTGAGGTCCAATTTGTTATAGTATAATATTGACGTACCGTATATGTGTGTAAATAACTACACCATCACATAGGTGAGGTTGGGCTGAAAAGAAATGATACCAAACATTGGAATGGTAAACAGTTTTAAAGTGAAATATTTCAAGGTAAAAAGTAGTGAAAAACAGCCAAATGCACCCGAGATCCCAGAGAGTCAATGACTCAGCACATCAAGACATTTTAGGGAAGGTCCTGTTCTGTTTCAACATGACTGTGCCCTAGTGCACAAAGCAATGACATGTTTGATGAGTTTAGTGAGGAAGAACTTGACTGGCCCCTGAGCTCAAACCCATTGAGCATCTTTGGGTTGAGCTGGAACTGAGATTGCGAGCCAGGCCTTCTGGTCCAACATCAGTGTCTGACCTGACTAAGGCAGCCGAATACTTTTGTCCATATGGTGTACTATAGAATAAAAACATTTGTTGGACCCGTTTAATGACTGTGTTCGCACATGATGCAGTCACAAGCAGACATGGTTTTATTTCACTAGTGTTTATGAGTTACAAGCTGCCGAGACCAGCTCTCTGTAACTTACTGTTCATAAAGAGTTGCACTGTTAGAAAGCGCATACACAGGCTTGAAAAAGCTTTCTTCAAACACACGACCATCAGCATCATCATCATTAGTTTGATGGTAACAGCACAGTAGTGAAGCTTAGGATTGGGTTTAGAGGTTCAGAGTTGGAAAAGGAGCTGGTTAAAGGTAAAGGCAGTGGTCAGAGGAGGTTTTTTAGCAGATAAAGCTGCAGCTTCAGTAATTTGACAGGAAGTTCAATCTATTTCAAATAAACCGTGACGTTCAGTCAGTCGATGCTAATCGATGTGAGCGTGAAGTGCTTTGACAGTGACTTGAAAAGTTCAGTCCAAATTCTGCGTTTGCTGGAAGTAAAGAGTAAAATGTGTTCGTGCTAATTACACTAAATCGGAGTGAGGTCAGGGATTATTTGATCTCTACCCACACAGGTCTCCACTAATGGCCAATAAAAATTAAATTCCATCCCTCTGGAAAACCTCAGAGACAGGCAAATCCTTTCACTGGATATTTCTTCCAATTACCCTCTGATCTGTTGGGTGTGGAGACGCACTCACGCTCACATTATGGACGGGTTCAAAGTTTGATGCATGCTAATGCTGTGCAGCTCTGCAGAAGGTTAAACTGTCTTGTTGATCTACACTTTATTATACAGCACTCATCAAGTTTGGTGTTTATGTTTCAAAAAAGGAAAATCAGAGGAATTTTAAAAATAACAGATTTATGACTCAGGAACATGATCAGCAGCTTGTTTGTTTTCCCTCTTCAGATTCTACCAGAGGCATTTTCTGAGCCTCCAACATCAACCTCGCTTTAAACTGTGGTGATCGATGTCAACAACAGAATTTAGGAGCAGGGGGACATGAATCTGCTTAAAACATAAACTGATTTAAACCCATCAGATGCTTTTAAAAGATTCAGTAAAACCAGATCAGCTCTGATGGGAAGAAGCTGCAAGGGGCTGGTCTGACCTTCACGGTTCATCTTGCCCAAAGATACTTTAACATGTGGACAGAGGAGCTGGGGATCCACATGAGACTCCAGTCCACATGTACGGTTCTGCTGTGGCACAGGCAGGAGGACTAGTTTGGTTAAGGTTAGGGAAAGATAAAGTGTGTGGTTAACTCTTGATAAGTTACCATTGTTCTCAAACCTTAACCAGTAAAACCTCCATCAGCATCAGCAGGACAGGAGGTCAGGAAACACGGTGGCACGACAAACACAGGTAACGGTCTCAAACCCAAACCACAGTTTGATCATGGCAGCGACAGTCCAGCACATGATGAGTCAACGTGGAAGTGGAGTAGTAGGCAGTTTAACACTTTTCATACACTCTAGCAGTTTTTATGTGGATGCTTCACATCCTCATAAAAGCAAATGGACCAGTACTGTAAGAGCATATCAACTAAAATGAACTTCACTAAATTAATTTTAGTTGATTTGCTGTCAGACATAGACTTCACCACACACTTCACACTGGTCCACATGACACCCTCAGTCCTTAGATGCTTGAGTCTCACTTAAGTGCAGCTTTGAAGAACTACATTCAAATCAAATCAAATTTGAAGGGGCTAAAAGATTATTTCTGATAAAACATTACGTACATACACAGAGCGATTTAAATGTTTTAGATTCAACTAATTCAGCAATTTAATAGTCTATTATTATTATTATTATTATTATTATAATATAGACTTATAAAGTCACAGGGCAACGTGCAGATCAAGGAAAATGATGCTCCTCCTGTTCCTCTGCTGAGACTGAGCCTTCAACTGAAGCTAACGTCAGGCTAATGTTAGGCATTAGTGGGATAGAAATGTAATGTCTACTGGACACTTTTTGTTTCCTCTGGGGAATTTTTGAAACCTTAAAAAATGCAAATGTAAGATCATTTTTTCAACCCTGAGAAGCGTCTTCTGTCAATCAGCTTCGCCAAGTTGGCGTCAGAGTGCTGTGCCCAACATGACTTTGGCGCAACGTGCCAGAGCGGCCTTGCGCCGTGCTTAGCTCAACACAACGCTGAGCACACATAGAAATGAATAGGATTTTCAGCTCAGCGGTGTGTTGTCTACAGAGCTCCACAGTGTCAGTGTGAGGCTGAATGCCTCAAAGCCTCAGGTCTTTACCAACCTGCTGTGTTTCAGTGGCTGTGTCCTTGAAATGTTCTGACCTAAGACGTCACAGTGGCCACCTCATCAGCCTAAAGCACATGAACAATTTGAAGGTGAGCACATGGACATATGTGGCTTGTCTGAATCTGAAGTACAGGTCTACAGTCTTCTCTGTCCTCACTAGAGGACATCAGTGTCACAAAGAGTCAGAAAAAAATGGCCGATAATTCCCACAGCAGCCCTGGTTTGTAAGAAATACAGTCCTCGGCTGAATCGCCCCATTAAATGCTCTTTATCGTGTTTATAATGATGCTTCAGTAGGAGCAAACCTCAGCAGTAGACCAGACAGAACATAAAGAGGTTCCACTAGACAATAACAACCGGTCTAACAATTTCCCTTTAACCCATAACTGGCTGGATAACTGCATAATGGCTCATGAAGAGCGTTTCCAGTCAAATAAGTGTGGAGAAGCTCAGGTGGACCTGGAAAAACCTGATCCTAATTCATCTAGAAAAATACAAGCCAACACAAAAACTCCATCCCAAATGAGAAAACATAGAGTCACCGACTGAACAACAAGAAAACACTTCTCAGTCGTTCCCATGTGATTCTGCCTAATGGATCATGTTAATAAACTGTGGGCTGATCCCCACTGCACCACTACCAGAACATATTTCCTATTTTTGCAGTGGATTCAGTAGCAAAGCATTGTGGGAATGCAGTTCTAAAACCTACAGCACAGTTATTCGACAAACAGCTGAGGTGAATTATTACCAATATTATGGGTATTTGGTATTTTAGCCTCTGTTCGCGCTGCACTCTGTTGTTTTGAGCTGCTCTGACTCTAAGCTGCTATCAGGGAAACTCATCTCCTCCACCACCTGCGCAGCAGATTTGAGGATGTGATGTTACAGCTCTCTCTAGGAGCTCTTCAGCGTGTCCAAGTAGCTTCCTGCAGCCTGGCAGATGCTATGTTCCTCAGACATCCATATTTATGGTGACACGGCAGGTGCTCGCTGGCCCTCAGACCCAGCTGCTCTTCTAGAAGTAATGAAAAAAGCTCCAGGCCAATCCTCGACCGCGTCCTCAGGATCAAGCAGACACAGCTGCTCATCAGACGAGAAGTCACCACTGAGCAGCTTTTCTTCTGCTCACTGACAAACTGTCCAGTTACACTGATGACCCAGGTTCACACTGATGGTGCAGTACAGTACAGCAGGTTTAGCCATTGAACTGTTGTTCGATAAAAAAAAAAAAAAAAAAAACAGCTTAAAAACACACTGATTGACTGGACGATCTGTTGTTCTTTCTGATAGTGTACTGATTAGTTTAGGTCTCACAGTAATCATTGATTTGGTTTTACACCATCTATAAATGACATGAGCTCAGGTGTTGCTCAGGGCAGCAGAGAAAAACTGACACTTTGCTGTCAGGTCCTAACACTGAGAGAGATTTGCTGAGTTGTAAAGTGGAACACCTGTCTGCACAGGTGAATCAAAGCCCAGGTGTCAGATCTGATCTGAAGAAAATGACTAAAACTGCTCTTTATCATCTGTGTGATGCCTGTTTCACAGGCTTCTCTGCTGGAACAGGTTGCAGCTGGTTCACAGTGCTGCTGTTAGACTGTTTACACAGAGAACATCGCCCCCGTTCTAGCATCTTTACACTGGCTACCTGTAGCTTTTAAGGTACTTTATTGGTCTGTAAGGCTTTAAATGTCTCTGCTCTCTTAATATTTGACTCAACCTTTGCAGTGTGTAACCATAGGTCCTCCAGTACACAGCTGCCTCCTAACAACACACTGTGTGTAGTGTTGGAGATGTGTGAAACAATAGGCATGTGCCCCTCCCTCATCCCTTAACCAGCAGAATCACTCTTCACCATGTACAGACATACAACATCTTAACTCCAACCCGTTGAGGCAGATGGCCGCCCACCCTGCACCTCATCTGGTAACAAAACTGATCCTATGTGTCTGCAAAATATGCCACTGCTTTCTGATCATAAATTAACAAAAAACAATTCTTCAATCCTGAAGTATAACAATAAACTCTGAGTGCGACTGAAGCCTGAAGTGTGGCAGCGCACCAAAGCCTCACCTCTCTGTCCTTTTGATAGATTAGATTTATAAGCAGCTTGGTCTTCGCTCTCGCTCCTTCTATCATACCTGCTGGCATCTCTTTTTCTTCCTCTGGACACGGAAAGGTCAGCACCCTGACAGCTTTAATAAAACACAACCCGCACTACAATGTGACAATGACTAAAACCTGCTCTGATGAGAGAGAGGCCACTATGACCTGAGCTGGAAAGGGACGGCGGCTAAAGCTGCACTGATCCAACACAGATGGAGACAGAGAGAAAGTGATGGAGGGATTGACAGCAACAGAAGGAAACGTGAGGAAATAGGAAGAGGAAGAGAAACAGATTATAGGGTGAGAACAACAATGCAACAGAGACAGATCCAAAAACTCATCCAAAGACCCTGAAGCTTCTCTGAGCCTGAGCAGAATGAGAAAAGAGCCATTCACACAGAAACAAAGAGACAGTGTGAGAAAAACAGTCTGCGTGTCCACCGTGATAGACTGAACACACTTATTGACATTTCCATCTGACATTTAGTGAGTCTCCGATGGCAGCGGACTTGAAGTTATTGACCTTCTGCTGAACGCTGATGTCTATTAAAGGACTGTGTTTGTCTGGCAGGACGCTGGATGATTTGTGACGGCAGGTAGCGCTGGTGTCCCGTGGCCTTTTGGCTTACATGTTCAACCTGAACTTTGTCAGACAGGTCACAGCCCGCTGTCAGCGCCCGGGCCATCAGTGTGGATACAGGAACAAGGGAAGGTTTGGACTTTAGACTTCAGCTGGAAATGTACATAACATGTATTAACCTGCAGGGAACCACATGAACAGCAGCGATAAATATATTACTCAGACAATTCTCTGAATTTTATATATTTTTAATTTAGTTAATTTTTTTAATTATTAATTATAATAGTCTATCCAGTAAATACTAAAGTCTGGAAAACACTAGAAAACAAAAAATAAACAACTGTGGAACCACCAAAGTCAGATTGTTCATCCTCTGGAGACCATGAATGTTTGATGTTTCAGTCCATGTTTGACATACAGAGGTTATGCACATGTCAGGATGCAGAAGTCAGTGTGGCATTTGAAAAATGTGGCCTGCAGAAGCTAAAAAACTCATCTGAAAAGCTGTTGTGTTAATCACTGAACAAACAGAAGACAGAAGAAATCAAAGATGTTACAGAGGGAAGAAACCTAAAGAGAGGAGCTTTACTTCCTGCTGAAATCAGGTCCACATAAAATTGCAGGAAACCCTGTTTCTGGCTTTTTCCTTTATCTCGTCATCTTCACACATGTCTGAATCATCTTTGTTAAGGTTTGACAGATTTCCCAGAGTACTCGTTCATAAAGAGACTGTGAGTCTGTATTTGCAGGTCGAGTTCACAGATTCTCCGACTCACTGATTAAACACTGTATATGTGATTCTGAGTGTGTGTGTTGTCTTTTCCCTCTGACACATCTTTCTATTCTCTATTAATTAGCCAGCAGGCCACATCTGGTGCAGCGTTAGAAGTGTGATCTGTGATCCGAACGGAGTTGACAGGGCCTACTCAGAACATATGGCACCGAGCACAGAGGCAGGTGTCGATGTGCTGAACGGGCGTCGCTCTTCTTTAACAAGCACACGTGTGAGTGTTTGGGCGTTTACATGCGTCGTGTGTCTGAACGTCATCACACAGGTTTTCAGTAGAGGCCAAATGAAGGAACCACGATAAGAATTTCATGGATGTTCATTCACCATCAAACAGTGTCATGTCACTTAAACTACACGTTTAAGTGTCTACACCTGTCTATATTGATCAGAACCAGAAGCTCAGATCCACTGGACCACTCATGTTTGGATGCCAAGTGTCCCTATTCCACCAAACCAGTTCCAGGATGGTTCAGAGCTAGTGCTTTCCACACCAGGTCTGTGTTTCCACAGCCAAAGAACCAGCTCCCAGCAGGGAAACTGGTTCCACGAGGCACCAACTCTTTCCTGGACTAGAACTAAGAACTGATTGAGTCGGGTGCTGAACTATCACGACCAACGAGATCAACTGAAGCTTTGTTCTAAAGATAAAAATCAGTGTATTATTTATAAGGTTTGTTTGACAGCAGTGTGACTGAAAGGCTAACGAAAACAAAAAACATATAGAAAGTTTGCTGAACATTGTTATTACGGTACTGTGACAGTAGAAGTGTAGCGTGATGACGTGGATCTACGGTGGCTCAGAGCCTGTGGAGCCTATAGAACAAAAAAACAGTTCTTACATGGTTCTTAGGTTGAACCAGTATTTACACCAAGTTCTTGTTGCTTGAAAAGGGGAAAGTGTCCGTGCTGCAGAGCTTGTTGTGCTCGGCTGCTGTGGAAGCAGAGACATATGCCGACATATATAGTGATGTAATGACCTCTGGTAAGGTTCTCCTAGCAAACTGCATCAGACCAATTAGCCTCAATGTTTAATCAAGCAATTAATCACTTATAATAAATCATTAGAAAATCACTGTCAGGATAAATTTGATGACCAGAAACATTAAGTTTAATGTTCTAAAGATGGAAAACATGACAAACTCAACACAGAAACGTCTTCATGTATAATTTCCCTGAGGGAATAAATAAAGCATCTATTATTATTACTCATCAGGCAGCGTGTTGGTCAAAAGGAGCCTGAGGTTTAAAATGCAAAGTAAAACACTGGTAATGACAGAATATAACACAAGGACCAGTGTGTGTGTGTGTGTGTGTGTGTGTGTGTGTGTGTGTGAGAGAGAGTGAGGGCATTGTGTCCTAATCACATTTAATTACAATGACCCTGGCAGCTCTCTGCAGCAATCACTGATTTCATTACAGCCTCTCATTTTCTCAACCTCTTCTCTCACTGAGAAAATGCCCACAGACACACACAGACACACACAGACACAGTGTGTTACTCAGTCTCTCGCTGGTTTAGGTGCGTCTCTGTCCTTATTAGCACTATCTTTGTAAAACAGTGCATCAGCATTCAGCCAGACTGCGATTCACACCAGAACAAGTCAGACGGCCCCTCCCACACAGCCTCTCCTCCCACGCACATCTCTCTTCTAATCTTCCTCGTCTCGTCTTAGTTTGGTGAGATGAGGATGAAAGCGGAGCGGTGGGTGAGAGCTCTGTCGTTCCTCTCAGTTAACAGGCCAGTGAGGCGGAGCTATCCAACACGTGGCACATGTTTTATGAATCGTTTCTATTTGCCTACATGTGATGTAGTGTGAGTGAGGTTCCATGTGGTAGAGGGGGAGCTTCTTCCTGCTTTAGACTTTTACTGTGTTAATTCTTTAAACCAACTGCGTGCAGAGACCTGGGGACATGAATTCACAATATTCATTTATTTGTTGGTAGAAATGATTAAAAAAGTGAAATGAAACATTAATAAGTCCAGTGGACACCCAATGAAAATGGCCTCAGCTTATTCCAGTGGCTTTGTCTCCTCAATGACTTTGCACCAGTTGGTGACTCATTCTCTACTGAGTGGTTCCAGCTTAACTCAGCTCTTCTCTACTCTTGGTAATCTCTTTGGTCTCACATCCTTTAAGGTGATGCCAAAGACACTGAAGGCTACTGGTCAGATGCCAGATACTGATTAACATATGACACTTTTATCCAAAGTCTGGGAGCAAACACTGAAGGTAACGTGCTGTGAGAAGAAGAGTTGAAGGTTCACGTACAGTGGAAAGGATTATGGAGGAGCACAGGAAGCTGTGGAAGAGTTCTGTTCAACAGTTTTTTAAAATACTGTTAGTGAGATAATACTTTATTAATCCCCTTGGGGAAAGTCTTTGTGGACAGACTGCTCCTTTAAGGTGCCATGGGTCTGGGGTTCAGTGTCTTGTCCAGGGACACTTTGACACATGGCCAGGAACTGAGGGTACTGGGAATCAAACCACCAACTCCGGGGTTTTCTAAGCCACCTCCCTCCCAACTGTTCCACAGTCGCCCCATTTAGTAGCTCAGTCCACCATCGTGGGATAATTGAGCTGAAGAGCTGAAGATGATTGAGCTGATTGAGCTGTGGTTTGCTGCTGGAACCACCAAGCAGCATTCATCAGTAGTGAGTCAGAAGGATTGTAGACCTGGATGAGTGTGTTAAGGCAGGAAGGGGCAGTTGAGTTGGTCACTGTCAATGTCAGAGCTTCGAATGTGAGGCAGCAGCTACTGGGACAAACCTCCTACTAAGAATCAGCATCATTCCTTCCACGTGCTTCATTGTTCCTGTGTGTATCACGCTGAAGATGGCAGTTTTATGCAGCGTTGCTATGATGACCAGCTACAGTACACTGAGGGGGTACTATTGTATATCTGCAGTACTTGGTACTACAAGTGGAGTTCCTGGTACCAGGTTCTGCAGACGAAGCTGGGATCAGTATTTCTGTCAGTTTTGAAATTATGTCTTGTACCATTTCAGCGTGAAAGAAGATGATCATCAGTCTCACTGTTAGTTAAACTCGACTAGTATCAACTTTAACCTTTTCACCTGCACCTGTGACAGCTGTGACACTGATGCAGAGCCTTGTGTTAGTTTTAGAAATAGAAAAGACATAAATAGTGAATAAGTAAATTCTAATTAAAATGGACGTGAGGGAGGTTAGAGCATGATACCTAAACATTACATGACCCTGGACATCTGGAAGACAGTCGCACTTATTCTCCAGATAATTTCCCATGAAGGCTCCTCATACAGCTGGTATGTGGTTCCCATGGCAGATTCATAAGGTACACTGCTACAGTTAATAACTACGAGCTCATATTTGAATTTTAAGGAAGATTATGTAGAAGACAAGTGGAATCCATCAGACTCAGTATTCTTCATTATATTATTTTAAGTCTTATAGCGCGAAGTGTTATTATCAACTATAAGATTAGAAAAGAAATAGAACTGTACGACAGGACTGATCCAGGCTTTAAACATATCACAGTATTTTACAGTGATAGAAGTGAAATGACTGTAGTACAGTTACACACTGTGTAATCACAGTGACCAGTTAAGTGACTTCAGGTCTACATCACTGAACCATCTCAGCTTAAACTGGCATCATGTGCTAATGTTCAGTCAGGTAATCCTGACTGATATAAATATAAAAAGATTACAACATGTTGGTGTTAACATGGCTGACACTGAACATGTCATGTAAACCTCCATCTTGAATTAACTTTGCTGGCGTTACACAGAATAAAAACACACACAGCTTTGTTTCTATTAACACACACGTCCTGTTACATGTCATCAGGACTCTGTTTCCATAATTCATTAGGAGCAGCCAGCCCTTCTGTCACTCAGTAATCCCATTTAATCTGATGCTGTTAATTCATTTGTCCTACATGGCCTCGACTCTGACCTCAGCGTCACCTGAAACGGAGAAGGAGGGAGGAACCTGTAAGACAGGTGGAGTAGAGATAGAAACCAAGATGGGGAACAGAGGAAGACGATCGTAAAGGAGGAGAGGTCATTACAGAGGAGGTGGAGAGGAAGGGAGCTGAGGTGAAGGAGCCAAACGCTCTCAAACTTTTAATAATGACCGAGCTGCCAATTAAATTTTGAATGACCTCACTTAATTGAACGGCGCACTTCTACTGACAATGAATAATTTAATTTAGGCCATTTGGGAAGCTGGGAGGAAGGAACATTATTTTGCTTTGAAATGATTTGAATGGTCCTTCAGAGAGTGGAAATGTGAGCTTGGAGCTGCTGTGGCTTCCTACACTTTACATTTACAGTCCTGCAACGTGAATATGTGCGAATTTAACCGACTGCTGGTTTAATCTGCTCAGTGTCTGAGGGGAGCAGGTACAGAGAGACACAGTGATGCCAGAAACAACATCCACAATAACATGCAAAATGACCAAAGAAGAAGAACAGGTGTCTGTCCTGAGGTGTGCTGTGATGAACAGTGTTAACACAGTGAGGATGAAGCCAGATGAAGCAGCTGATTTACACCTTCACTGCTAAAATCCTGCACCTGGTCTGATGGATTCAGAGAATACTGGATGTCAGTGTTACCACTACTGTTATCAGTAAAGTTCAATGTCTACATTTTGTTGATGACGAAGAACAATAACTATAAAGTCATGTAACTTTCATTACAAACAGATGAGCTACAAAGGCCAAAATACCACTGCTGAGAGCAGGACACTTCAGCTTTACTGTCAGAAAACCGTTTCAAAGAAGTGGTTCCTCCGTCAGCTCCTTCCTCCTGTAGCTCACCACATACAGATCCCAATCAAACATGGTGCTTGTTCATGGCTCAAAAACAGGAGTCCTAGGTCACAGACATGTCTGGTAACTGCTGCTATCCAACCAATCAGAAAGCCGGATGGATGGATCACGCGGACTGAAAAAGTTTTACTAACCGACCTGTTACCATCTCACACTCCTTATACGTTAAAATTAATGTTGTACCCAGGTTTATTAGATCCACTGCAGTAAATTTATCTTATCTTTACATGACATGTCCACAGTGTCTTTTTTTCAGCCTCCATGTCTTCACCTCCGTCTCTCTCTCTGCTCCACTTTCTCTTTCTCCGTCTGCCAAATCCAGCACTCGACTCTGGTCGGCCCAGAACCCACCAAGCAATCAACAAAATGGCAGCTCATTCATTCATTCATTCATTTGGTTTTTGGGTCCTTTTGCAAAGCGTGCACTCGCACATATTGATCCAGTGGTTACATGGTGTGAATTTACTGCATTCAGCTGCAAAGTGGCGCTAAGAGCAGCAGCCTTCTGCTAAAAGCAGCAATGAAACACTTGTGTGTTGAGTGGAGATGCTCCAGGCTCTCAGCAAACACTCCTCTCCGCAGCCTCCAGCTCTCTGTGGGCTTTTTAAATGTCGCTCAGCTCGGCGCCAGGCATGTTTCAGAGAGATAGTTGCTTTACACAACAGCGCGACAATGAAGCTCCCCTCAGCGATTTGCTCTAGTGATGCCGGCCCGTCCTCGACACAGCTAGCTCGCTAGCTATCACAGACCAGATTAAGCTCGGTCCCCTGCCTGCCCTGCGCTGAAGCAGAGACAGATTACAGGCCGGGACCGTGGACGGTTCACAGGATGAGCAGAGATAGCCTGGGAAGCTGCAGTGTGTGCTCAGCACTGTGATCTTCACAGAAGTGGAGAGTGTTAAATTGCTGGTATTGTACATGGCAGATAAAAGGTCTAAATGGGAAATGACAGGATGAAATCATCTGTCATTGGCTCTGGTTTTGATGTCTCGTCACACTCTAGTGAACACAACAACACAGCAGAGGCTCCTTTCTTCAAATCCTCCTGTAGAGAAAATGATTTCACACCTTTTCCCACTATTTACTGTCAAAATTTGCATTTAATGAAAAAATAAAGCGGCAGAAACGCAGAGCGACACAGATTGAGCGATTTACTTCTGAATATGTACAAAGCTGTCATCTACTAACTGGGGCTCTCGTTAATGTTTCAGAAACTGAAGTCAGGAGAGTTAATATTAATACCACCCATGAGGTGTGCTGGAAAAGAAAGCTCTGCTAATTAAGGCATTAATTTGTCAAAGTAATTACCTCATTAGAGTAAGCTGATACATTTAATACATCATGATGATTATGATGAACAGGGCAACAGGCAACTCAAGTGCTTCTCATTAAGAGAAAGACGAAAGGCGAAAATACTTGTTCACATTTTTATTTGCTTCATAAACCAAAGTTTCACATGTTTTCATCTCATCAGAATCCATCCAGCAGATGTTTCAGTCCAGCTCAGACGCAAAGTAAAATCATGTTAAAATCTATTTAAAGGCAAAGCTCCCTCCACTATACTTCATGACTAGGAAGATGTTTCCATGTTGAGTCACTGTTCTCTTATACCTGAGCTGTAAAACAACCTTAGTTTCATCAGTCCACCAAAGTAAATAAATCCATCCCAAGATCTTTGTCAACATCAGGTGTGCTACAGAACACACAGCAGCACTACATGTGAAGGTGTTTGAGGTTGCTGCACCACTTACTCAACCACCATCACATTGCATGTGTACTGTGTGTGTGTGTGTTCAATAAAACATCAGAAAGATCAGGACTGATGTTTGGATTCTGGTGAAGATCGGATCACATCATGACCAGTTTATGCAGAAAACCAGAAGCAGATCACTTAGTTTTCATGACAGCAGGTAGGTGAATGAGGACAGTGTTACCCTGACCATATGTGCTGTGTTTGCTCAGCAGAGTGTGACTGTTTACAACACTGCTATGATAAAACTGATTTCTAGAGATGTGTTCTCAGAACCACAGGAGGGTTTATTAACTTTAAGAGAGGCTAATGAAAACATGATTACTGCAGCAGTCTCTCAAACAGGAATTTCTGAGGTATAATTAACAGCTTTAAAGGCCTAATGAAATCAGTACACACTGTGCCGGCTGTGGCTGAAGTCTGTTTGTCTGCCTTTTAAAAAAAGTTTGTTTTTCGGTCCATGAAAGCAGTCGTGTGTTACACCTGCTGCGTAAGTGAAACACTCTGAGCTCAATCAAACTCTTGAGTCATGGTCATTTTCCAGTTTTAAGAAGTCTAAAAGTAATGCGAGTGGTTGCATGCTGTGCAAAGCAGGCCGACTCTCGCCAAGAGAAGCTTTTACCCACTCACGTAATTGCACTCTGACCATTTTTCATACACTCGCCCATACGGTCCCCTGCCGGCCTGCCTCCTGATTGAGCCGAAGTCAATTCAGTTTCACTCCTCTCTGCATTCAGTGTTTAACACCTGCCGCACGCTACTGCTCTGGGCTCCCAGGGCTTAAGCTGAGGAAATAGGTGGGTTATAATGAGCAGATAAAACAGAGCGAGCAGGTAGACACCAACAAAGATGACGGAGGGAAGAGAAAGCTTTTCTTCTTTGTCCCTGAAGATTTTCTAAAAACAGCTCTTCAGACGGTTTCTGACCTGCGAGCCTCATCGTGAGCGAAGTCGTCCTATAAAACACCAGGCGCTCAACTGAATCAGAGAAGCACCACAAACACACAAACCCTGGTTCTCTTCATCACACAGAGCGGAGACGCAGTGACTCATCCGTTTTGAAGATTTAATGCTTTGACAGGTGACTTAGAAGTGAAGGCTACAACCTGTTTCACACTGGTAAGTACCTTCACAGGTAAAAACCAATCTGTGCTGAGAAGAGGAACAGTTTGGTGATTTGGTGTGTGTAATTGATCAAACAGAGTAAAGATCACAGGATGCTACTTTGCTTATCCTCAGTTTTAAATTTTAAACAGAAAGTTGAATTTTTGGATCTTTATAGTCTTTATTATTTATTAGCACAAAGCTAGAACATTCATTAGTTTTAATACAGCATCTTAGCATCTTAGCAGAGCAGCATCTTAGAAACAAACATTACTGTACTGACTTTCTGGAAAATAGCTTTGAAAAGTTCAGATGAGACATTCAGTGTTAGTGTCACAGCCTGACAACTGTTGAGGAGAAACGATACTGTAACACCAGGTAACGTCACAAGCAAACAACAACCAGCTAACTGCTTTGTTGCCATCACTAGCAGCACATTGCTCAGACAACCAGTCGTCCCTGGCTACCTCACTTCACCTTAGCTTAGCTTAAATTGTCTTACAGCTCTGCCAGCAAAACCAAATGTGAAGCTAACTAGGTTGTTACATATCTCCAACAACCAGTTACATCTAGCTAACAATGTTTTAAAGCAGGAGCTACTGGTGGGATCACGCCACCAAACAAAACAAATCAACAAGCTTCTTTATTCACTTTAGCTAAAAACACAACAGATGTGCATCTTCACTATACAAACTGGGTGAACATATGCTATCTAGCAAGAAAACACAATGCTAAGATAACCAGTTGATAAATCCACAGACCATACAAACCTACCTAGCCTCCCCAGTTATATCCAACATTCATGGTACAAACACTCAGCAGGAAACAGAAACTGTTCTAATTCACATTCTGCTCTTACCTTCCTCTGTCACAGTCTTGTCTGTTTCTCTGTCCAACCTTTATTGTTTCCCACAGAACCTGAACTGCAAGTAACTGCAGTGTCAGCCATGTTTTTTATCACCTGTTCTAGACTCCACCCTTTTATACTCAGGTAAAATGGAGAAGACTGAGTTTGTCTTTTTGTCAAAGCAGCCACAAACAGTTTATTTCAGCCTCTGCTGTCAACTTTAATGTTAATAATCACTTCAATTATGGTGAAAGTAATTGTCAACAAAAGGAAACATGTCGTTCTGCAGAGGTAGAGATATCAGTTTAATATTCAGAAACAATTACGCTGTTAAGTATGATTACATTTTAATTGAATTTAAATCACAGTGAAAACAGTACAAGACATAAAAATGTCGTGTTTCCACTCCCAGTGAAAAACAAAGGTCGTCTCTCTACATGAAAAGTCATTTTCCCACAGCCCATTCCACTAAAAATAAGTGGTCGCCTCTTTATGGCAGTGTCCTTCGTTATGTTCTCGTTCTGAGTGAAGGCCGTGGCACCGGGCCCGTGCTGCAGATCGAGACAACAGTGGCAGCTCTGCCAAAATTGGAGTCAAACAGATTAAATATTAAAAGGCCAATCATACACTGAGCGGAGGCAGCACCAGAGGCATCGAGCAGGAGACAAATATAGAGACAGGACCCACGGAGACAGAAACTCATGTCGACGTTTGCCTAATGAAGACGTCGTTCAGAGACGGGCTTTTCGTCTAACAAGCTCGCTTTATGTTAGTGTCTAGTTGGAACATGAAGGCCCAGACAGGAGCAGAGATACGTCCTGTAAGACTGAAGCTGTGAAACCTTCAGAGAACAGACTTTAACACATGCACCTGTTCTTTTATTTTATACCTGCAGTATTTGGCTCTGAACTCTTGTCTGGTTTAACAGCCAGATGTCCAACAAAGTGCAAATGGAAACTTGAGGTGAAAAACACACTTAAGGTTCAGCAACTGTTAAATTCTGCCTGTTCTGTTCGTAAAAAAATAAAGGTGAATTTAAATCTGCTGAAGTAAACTGAACAAAAGCAGCAACAATAGTTTGCAGCTCTAGTATGACTGTAAAATACCACAGCTGCACACTGTAAGTGCTAAAGTGATGGTCAAAAGTCAGAGTATCAGCAGCATCAATGTCATCAAACTGTTGTTCAGGTTGAAGCACCTGAACCTAAACAAACTGGCTGCTAACGTGGCTAAGAGCTTCTCGCTACAGCAGAGTGGTCCGTGACTTAGACGGAAGGAGTTCAGAGGGATGCTGGGGTGGCAGTGGCTCAGGAGGTTCAGCAAGTCGTCCACCAAGTGTCAGGCCGGCGGTTTAATTCCCAGCTCCTGCTCTTTACATCCATCAGAAGGAGCTCAGTTACTCCCCGTTTCAACCAGCAGGAGATTCAAATTAAGACCCAGTTTGTGTTTCCACAGGCTCCAGAGCCACCGTAGAGCCACGTCAGTAACAGCAGCGCTAACGCTAAGCACAACAACAACCACTTCAGCGTTGAGTCTGAACTCACATCTAAACACTCCAGGTCCAACACACAAGTGCTGCTCATCGTGATCAGTATGTGCAGTGATTAGGTTTGATATGTTTTTATTGTTAATGTTTTAGCCCTCAGCTCTCTGATTTTCAATAACTAGCAATCAGTTCTTAGTTCTAGTCTAGTGTTGGTGCCAGGTTGGAACCAGTTTTCATTCTTTGGTTGTGAAAACACAAAGAATTGGTGCAAAATTAACCAGTAGCTCAGAACCAGTGCCAGAACTGGTTTGGTGGGAACTAACGCTGCCCCAGATAAAGTGGATAAAGCTTCATCTGTGTTAATGGAGTAGTTAAAAAAATGGATCAAACACACATTAGATAAATATTTAGAGGTTCACAGTATCATCACTGAGCATTTCCTCTTGATACAAATGTAATGTAAGTGTCAATTAATGACAAACAATGATTACATGTGACATATTCACTACATATACGAGCTGTTGTGTATGTGCAGATCTTTGAATATAACACATGGACACATGACAGTGCCGACACGTGTCCCTTGTTGTTTGCTCCAGAATGAAACTCATTCCACACCTGCTCGTTCCTCAGCGCTGTTCTCCATCTGAACCTAAATATGAATTATGAATTGCTTCCCTGTAACAGCAGAGAAAATGTAATAACGCGCTGCTGCATTACCACACGTCCAAACTGCGGCTGATGAATGAACGAGTCGAGCGAGGAGCTAATGACATTTCTGGTCTCCATCTGCAGCTGCGAGGACGAGCCTGCAGTCTGAGGCTAAATCAACAGCAGCTGAGCGTCGCTTCATTTTCCACTAATAGAGGGAATTCCTGGCGACTCTTTGCTAAGTGCGTTACAGTAATGGGGAAAGCAGCACACTGACAGAGGAGAGAGGATGCAGTGCTAAAACAGGAACATGGTGGGGGGTGTGAGAGCTTGGTGAAGATGGAAAGGACTCTCTCTGTTCTCACTATCTGATCTCTCTCTCCATGTGTGTGTATCTGTGCTTCCTTGGCTGGCTGCACTGGCACAGCTCCTGTGGAAAGAGGACGAGGCTTGGCAGGATCAGTTTGTGGGATTGGCTCTAAAGTGGCGCTAATATGCTAATTCCTCTCTGTTAAATGAGGAATGTCCCCGGTGGAAGCTCAGGCATCGGGAAGCGTTCCTCCACTCCAGCTCGTCTATTTATAAAAGCAAAGCAGAGGAGGAGGAGGCATCAATCAGCGGCCCAGGAGAGGAGGAGATGTGTGCTTGGTGTCAATTATAGTGGAGAGCCACATGTTCAGTTTCACTTATCTGTAGCTAGAGATCAACATATGAAGCTGTGAAACACCGTGTCCATATACATAAAGTGTGGCTCACGTCCAAAACTGGTGTAAACAACCTTTAAATGTAAACTAGACAAAAGTTTACACACAGCTGGAGGAGGACGATATGAGGCTGGAGTTCTGTTCTGAGTGACCCGGTCCACAGTGTTAGAGGTTCTCTACAACTGTTGTCTTCCAAACTCTTTATGAAAATGCATGACCACAGAGGAAGAACAGCTGAAGGTAACAGGAGGCTGTAGCTCAGCTCTGATATGACCCACTATGACCCACTATGACCCACTATGACCCACTATGACTCGCTATGACCCGCAATGACCCACTATGACCCACTATGACCCACTCCCACATTTCAGGCTGATCTCCAACTTCTGATTTAGAAACTTGTCATGAAAATGAACAGTCGGACCTGCAGAGGCACTTGGGTTCCCAGCACAGCAATAGGCAGTGAGGGTTGTCTCACTGTGGAGTCTATAAGTGACACACAGACAATATAATATATATAATGATATACAGTGCTGTGAAAAGGTATTCGCCCCCCATTCCTGATATTTGTCATGATGATGATTCAGATCATCAAACTAAATTTAATATTACACAAATGTAATATTAAAACTTGAATACAAAATGCAGTTTTTAAAATAATTATTTCATTTATTAAGGGAATAAAGCTAAAAAACGAACTGTCCCCTAAACCTAATAACTGGTTGTTCTACTCTTGGCAGCAACAACTGCATCAAGCATTTGTGACAACTGTCACTGAGTCTTTCTTATCGCTGAGGAGGAATTGTGTCCCACTCTTCCTGCAGAATAGTTTTAGTTTAACCACACTGGAGGTTTTCAGCATGAACCAGTTTAAGGTCATGACACAGCATCACAGCATCTCCATCTAATTTAAGTCCGCACTTTGACTGGACCGCTCTAAAACTAGCACTGTAGCTATGTGTAAAATACCTCTAATATGGATTTAAGTGCAACAGTCGGAGCTGGAGCCGAGCTCCTTTCTGCTGAAACACATTTAGTCAGTAATCTGTGTTTAATTCTAGCATTAGTGTCAGCGTTATGGCACCAACACAAAATGAAGGCAGAACTGTGGACATGGACACGCAGGAAGATGTCCTCCCTCCTCTACAGAGACCCGACACGTTCATTCCTGCCATTATCTCCTAGTTAGCGACTCAAACATCACATATCTGCAGTATATCACCTCTACTAGCCTGCAAATCAACACTGGCTTCTCATTAACATTTAGGAAATAGTCCTGGAGTCATTAACCAACAAAGCTGCTGCAGACTGTGTATCTGAAATACCTCTGTGCCTTCCTCCTAAACTCCCCCACACAGCTGACTTCACAGTGAGCGGAGGCTCCTGTGTGGACTTTGCTGTCAGCGCCAGTTCTGCTGTGCTCTATATTAGCTTTGCTGTTAAGTCCCTCCGGCGAGCCAATGGGAACAGAGGGTGACCTGCGGGGTGAGACCACCATCTGTACCTGACTCACTCTGCTCATAAACCATGCCAGCAGCAGAGCGGGACAAACACAGGGCCTGGACGGTGCTAACAAGGACACTTGTACCGCAGCTGATAATGAGGGTTTGTTCCTGCATGAAAATATCAGGACCACCTGCTTTCTGCAGGCACGAAGTCTCCGCTGCTGACGTAACTGTGGGTTTGAAGGGTGATTCCAGCCTGTGGCCATTTACCTTTCATCTACAGGGAGGACAGCTTTAGCCAGAATCAGGTTTTAACTAAATGTAATAAAAATTAAAATGGAGAACCTGAAATGAAAAAAACACATTCTGCTGCATCTAATTCGTTTCTTCTTCAGGACCTCATCAAGGGGGAGGCTAAGTGGCCCAGGTCCCACCAGAAGCTGCTGGTCTCATGGTCACGTTTCTGTCCATCGTTTGTTAGTGTCTGCTTGTTTTCTTTCTCCTTTCCTCTTCATTTCTCTACACACTTCCCACTCACCCCAACCGGTGGAGGCAGATGGCCGTAGCATGTGAAACGTTTCAGGAAAACCCAGAACAAAGTGATAAAAGTGTTAGAACATGATGTCACACTCTGACTGTACGTTCACTTTATCCAGTTCAGAGCAGTTCACTAAGACAAAACCAGCTAATGAACCTGGAACCTCATGAGTGTGTGTTGTACTGTGACTCACTGCTGCCTGTTTTAATTGGATGCAGCTCAGCACCGCTCATTTGTTATTTCTGCATTTGCATTATGTTACGTATTGTATTCATTTGACTAATGAAGCCTGCTGGGATGTGTCTGTGTGGAGGTTTCCACAAAGTAGCTGTCACAGTAAAACTGCGTGATTACGAACGTGTTGACAGACGTGCTGACATGCAACTCTGTTAAACTGAGCGTCGTCCTGTCAGCTCCAGCTTCTGTTCTCAGAGAACAATTAGTGTGAAACTGCTGGTTCTGCTCTGTGACGTCTTCCTCAGCTTCTGCTCCTAACAACAGTTCAGACGGATCACTGAGGGGAAGCAGCGAGTGTCTTACACTGAGAGTGACCTTCAACAGTTACAGTGTGTAACACTGTAAACACTATAACTAACATGAGATAACAGCAGGCTCGGCCTTGTGCTGCGCTCAGTTCAGGGGAACACAGATTTTAGCATCGCTGAGCTTTACGAAGAAGCTCCAGTGTTGGTTTTATCCAGGTACCAGCACCCCAGTGCTGGCAGGGTGACGTATAACACACACATCGTACATACAGCACTTTACGTAACTTTAACATAACTAGACGTTGAAGTGGTGATGTGCTTTTGCACATTTAAGACTGAACTCAAACAGTTGACGTGTCATAATCTAGGTCTTTGTTTTATTCCCTCCTGTTTTCACATGCAACCACATAAATACCCAGTTCTCACAGTCCACTCCCAGTCAGTCTGCTATTCTGTCTTCAGCCCCTGGATTTATTCATTTTCTGTTACGGTGTCACTTGGCTACAGTTTCATTTTTGCATTAATTGTCTGCATGTGAAGTTTTTTGCTGCTGTTTCTGTTCTTGTTCCTGTTTACATCATGTTTTACGTCTGTAGTGTTTAGTTAGTTTAGTTCTTCATGCTGTGTCCTCCTGTCTCTTGTTTTCTCTACATCACTTTCTATAGTTTGATAGTTTTCTGTGTGGCTTTTGTTTCCATATTATTTTTTATAAAAATATCTTTATCACAACTTCCTTGGCTCTGGTCTGTTTTGGGGTCCGCCATTTTGAGAAGCACAGTCCAGTTGTGCGACGTTGCTGTGTGAGAACCTGGAGGAGGAACAGAGACTAGGACCTCTATGACCTGCAGCTCTGGAGAAGCTTCTGGGTAAAGTGTTGAGTGAGACTAGGTCTGGTTAAGGATAATTACACACGACTGGTTACTGTCACCAACAGCTGACTACCTCCTTCTGCTGCCTTCCTCCAGTTGTGGTGTTTCCAGTCCTCCAGCAATCGTAATGTCTGATCAAACAATCGAACCAAGCTGAATAACTGTAATCACTGACAACCTGATCACATGTTGACGTATGATGAAGTTTCTCCTCTGTGTTTGTGGGAGAAACAGCCCCAGTATCCGCTCTCACAGGACTCACTAACGCCTCAGGTCTTTTACACAGACACAGTGAATTGTGTGAATATTTGTGCAAAGACTGTAAATCCAGCAGAAGCGTCCGCAGCCATGTGTGAACTGTGTGTATAGATATGAATGAGAGGTCACAAGAGGTCAGAGCCTCTGTTTAAGGCCACTATTAATATATAATATTAATCATTCTTGTTTCAGAGTCACAGAGTTTGTTGGTAAAATGACAACAAAACAGATGAAAAGCACAGAAATGAGTGAAAACTACGAAGAGACGCAGAACAGTACAGAAAGATCAGCCGCACCTGGAGCTGTCAAACACACTGAAGATAGCAGAGTAAGACTATAATAGACTTTTCAGCATTTGACTCAAATTACAGCTCAGAACCTGATTTTGTGACTTCAGCCTGAGAAAGTTTCATTAGTAGGAGCCTGCTGCAGCTTCACAGCGCAGATACAGCAGCTGAAGTGTTTAACAGCTCAGAGTTCTGGATTCATGAAAAGAGCAGGTGTTCCTGCAATATAATAAACTGCATTAATCCCTCTTTATGCCTGACTGTGTGAAGCAGCGCCACAGGCCACGTGTCCTGAGCTCACTGCACTAACAAGCGACTGGTGCATGTAGTAAAACATGTAATACCCTGAACCCTGGCAGGATTTATTAAGCTCTGGGTTGAGGTCCAAAATGGGCCACAGGCTTGTTTGTGATGGGCCCTGACTTGACAAGGCTACCTGTATGTTTTAATGAGGCGCGCTCTCTGGGTGTGAATATATTAGCATAATTATATCCTAAGCTGAAAAAGTTTATAACTGCTCGGTGCTACACTTTATTCATCTCTCCTCCACACTTAGTTACAACCTTGTAGCTGGCTGTACGAGCAGCA
>OMLM01007442.1:56714-69369 GCA_900302695.1 Helostoma temminkii
TGGAGCTGATCAGTTTACAGAAGAGGAGAGACGGAACAGACAGACAGACAGTACAGACAGACAGACAGACAGATAGACAGACAGACAGACAGACAGACAGACAGATAGATAGACAGACATTAGAAGGAGTCTCTCTCTGCTGCAGCACGACGCCTCAGGCTGTATAGTTGTTCCCTGCTTCCCTTCACCTTCCTCACCGTCTCCTCTTCCTCTGTTATTCCACAAATCTACTGTTGCAGTACCGAGCTCCTCAGCGCTGCCTCAGGGCTCACTGCCTCTGTTCAGGTCTGTTCTTTACCGGACACTTTCATACGTGATGGTACCGTCACACACGGTACCACCTGGTACCACCTGATATCACTTGGTACCACCTGGTACCACCTGCACTGCTGACTTTCCTAATTATGTGGACACATTATGATTATTTTATATCATAAATCATGAACACACACACACACACACATTACCAAGATGCCACAGTCAGTAGGTTCATATCCTGAGAACAAAAACACTGAATGTTTCACTACTGAGGCTGCGATTAACCACTATTCTCTTAATTCACCATTTAGTCTATAACATGTCAGACAACAGTAAAATGTCTTTGTGTCAGCTTGTACATTTAGGTTCCTGCATGCAGCTAACAAACCAGAAACACAGGCTGTCAGTCGTCCACGTCTTTCTCTCTACAGTATCACACTGTTTCCTAATTTCTCCGTTTTCCCTCTATCCCCCTTTCCTGCTTCCTCCCTGCTCCATCACCATTCCTGAGTCACTGAGCGTAATCGACAGAGGGGTCTGGAGGATTGGGCGCAGCAGGAGTCATTAGCAGTGGCTGGCAGGCTCACTTGACTCATTTCAGTTTTATGTGTGTGTGTGTGTGTAGGTCAGGGAGAAAAACTGTGTAACTGCTTCCTAGAAATCTCTGCTTGTCTAAAGTGATGCTGAAAACCTGATTCAGTGGAAGCTGGAGTCGTCAGAGCTGACAGCAGAGCAGGATCCTGCTCAGAGAGCTGCGCTCGCCGGCTGCCATAAATTACCAAGGAAAGTGAGAGGTTTACAGATGCAGTACCAACAGACAGAGCCGAGCCGGCCCGGTGCCGTTCCACATGTTTGGTATTTATGACCCGACATCTGCTTCGTAGACCATGAAAACACGGCCGACGCTGAGCTGAGGCGAAGCGAGTCGAGTCTGGCTGTGTCCACCTTCGCTGTGGTGATTCAGGATGAGCTCAGCTGCCGTCATCTGCCTAAAATCACATCCATCACTAATCACCAGAAGAAATGTAATAACAGCTGAGCATTACTGTGTTTTCATGCCAACATCTTTCTCTGCAGTTTATTTAGGATCCAAAGTTGCCAACAGGTGGAGGCGGTGCCAACAGCTACTAGCTTAGATGGCCCACAGGAAGTCTTCCACAAGCTGGCCAATCAGAACACAGTGGGCCCTTAAAGACTCAGAAGCTCTAACAAGCCTTTTTAAACAGACCTAGTTATTCTTCTTTCTCCTTTTTTAAATAGAAGTGGACCTTACGAGGTTATATACTATCTGGTTTCTGTTCTGTGTATTTGACTATGGGCCACACACCTGAGGCCTGTGCATCAAGTCATTCACACAAAATCTATAAAGAAATCCTCCCAACATGGTTGTGCTTTCTGTGGCTGCATTTAATTGAGCTTTATAACATAACCTCTGTCAAACAATAAGAAAACCATGTTTTATTCTGATTAATTAATCATTTCTAGCTGTCTCCTCGTTTACTGTTTATTTCCCTCAACCGTTTTTCAGACTGAGCCAAGGAGGCGGAGTCAATGATCCGTTTATCGACTGGCCAATTCTCACTGTTCATGTAAAAAGAGAGAAGAGGTGAGATTCAAACTAGGGCACATTAAAAAGAACTCTGATCCCTTCGTTCCCACCAGGGAGCCGTTCAGAAGAACCGGATCGTCCATGAACGTTACATCACTACTTCAAGTCTCTGGGCCAGAGGAAGTAGGAAAGTTTAAACCCTGAAAATCAGCAGAGCCCAGAATAAAACATAAATGAAGCATAAAGTTCAGGTTGCATCAGCAGTAATTAACCTGATATCTGTACACATAGTTTGCTGATTAAACACCTGCAGATTCATTTTACACTGGATGAAAATGAAACAACACAAATACAAAAGAAAGGTTTCTCTGCTAAAAAGAGGCTTTAGGTGACTGAACTCCATCTATATTTCCATTTACATTCAGTCATTTCACAGACGCTTTAATCTAAAGCGACTCACAGTGAGGAATAGACAGCAAAACTCGAATTAAGGAGAAAAACGTTGCATCAGAAATGGGAGCGGCAGCTGCTGTGTCTTTGTTCAGAACCTGACAGTCAATGACAGCGTGCTGCTTTTTTACATATGGAGAAACATAAGTGTTGATATAATCTACTGTAACATGACTCATCCATTAAACTGAAGCACACATATGCACAGGTTTCTAAATCTGTGTCTTTGGTGAATGACTTCAGTACAGATCAGTTCACACTCTGAGCAGCTACAGTGTTTTCTGCCCCGCTGAGGACGGGAAGCAGTGACCTTCCAGTGACAGGCTCACTTCACAGCTGTCACACCACTGCAGCCTTTTAACATTTATCAGCCCTCAAACACTGAAGGACGCTGATAAACTGGAGCGGACGATCCTCCTCCAACATTAAAAGCTCAGTCCATGAAAGTCACTGTGGATCCTAAGTGTCAGTCAGTGTGTGACAGACAGCAGGCACTCTGTAGGTCAACCACAAGTGATGCTCCTCATGTTTTCCACTAAGTGAAGCACTAACAGCTTCGATCTGGAGACAATCCCATCGACTCCACTGACCCTGCTTTCAGTTTGCACACTGAAGAACTGCATCATCTAAGAGCTGAACAGGAGGTTCATGTATTCTACTGGATGATACACTTCATCAGACAGTAGCCTTGCACACGCACAGTTAAATGTTGCATGATCAGCTTTTCCTGTGAGATACTGGTTCAGAAAAGTTCCTGTGAGAAATGAGCACCAGCAGCTGGCCCAGTCAGCAAACCTTGGAGTTCTGCTCTGTGCTTCCTCACTTTTAAACCCTGTGAATAACTACTCAACAGCTCTGTGAGCTGTAAGTTTCCTTTTTATGGAGGGCGTCTGGACAGGAGGCTTCACACAGACGAATATCCCCAACTGACTGTGGAGGTTTGGGCCTGAAGCGTTCTGTTCTAGCAGCACTTAGGCTTGTTACAGTAGAGCCATGAGTAACTACTGCTGAGCTGCTCTTGACCCCTTCTATAGAGTTACTCATCTGTCATTACTGTCCTCACACTCTGGCCCCACAGTGCTCTTTATGACAACAGTCTCTTTAACTTTCTGTAGAGACTCTGGTTTATTTGGGGCCGTTCCTCCTGCTGCTGCCTGATTTCTTATTGCTTCAGGCTGCGTGCTTTGCTCTTTCAAGATTAAAAACCCCCATTTCTCTCACCCACAATGCACATGAAGACTACCCAGTAAGGGGCTCCTGAGGATCCACTGGAGGGGCCACTAGACACAGCAATAATAAAAAGTTCCAACTTTGTTTGTGGAGCTTTTCAAGTCTCTGTATATCACAGCTGAACAGAAAGAAACAAACAACCTAAAACAGACTGAGACTCTCCATCTTGTATGTGTATTAGTGGAGCTGATGTTTTCAGAGGTGGAATGTAACTGAGTACTTTTACCTAATCTACTTGTAGAAAAAACAGACATTCATGAACAACAAAATAACCTAAAAACTGGAAATATTACTGAATATAATCCTGAAAACTGTCATTATCCTTATTACATGCATTTATAAGGGACTGTTTCGTTTCCATCTGCAGCCCCTGAAAAAAAGCTACAAGCTACACATTAGTGACCTTACAGGTGTCCTCAGTCCTGCCCTACCCACTACTGATTACCTGAGTCAGGTGTGTTCAGTCAGTCAGAAACTGGAAGGTACCATCTCAGATGACAGTAAAGTGGGAAAAGGAAACAGGGCTTGAAACACTGAAACATGAAGTAGGGAACGTGAACAGTGACCCTCACCTTAACCAAGTAGCATCTGTTCCTTAACACAGTACTTTTCATGTTTACATGTTAACTACTGAGTCACACAGGAGGTGGAGTAGGACCTGCAAACCCACATCTATGTTCCCTACAACAACCAGTTAGTAGCGTTTTCACATTAAAAACGTGACCATTTCTACCCATTTTCCTGATAAATGCATCACAAGCCCTGAACGCTAACAGACCTACAGCCCTCTGAGAACTCTGGTTGTGTCTGACGCTCCCCAACAAAACGGCAATAGCTTTAATTGTTTCCTGGATGTTCGAGCTAATCTGCCTGGTCTACCTCAGTCCATCAAGCCCACACTGCTCAGAGCCCACTGGGGTTTTCTATATGGGTTAGCAGGCTCTACGCTGGCCACACAGCCCACCACAGCTAAATTATTCATTTACCTTCTGCCTGCTGCACGCCTTTCATTGCTACAGTCAGCGTGAAGATTATTGGCAGCGAAAAGGTTGGTCACTGGGGGTGGTGGCAAGCAGCCCACACAGCTGCAGGAGCAGCCAGGGACCAAAGGAGATCAAGTGGAAGAGGACAGAGTGTGAACAAATGTCAAAGGGAAAGACAAACGAAGCAGCGAGGCAGGTAGAGAAGCAGCAGAGACTTCATTCATGTACAGAACTGTCCTCCTGCAGCTTTCCACTGATAAAACTGCTGATGGCCTTTACTTTAGAGACACATAGTAAAGAACATGTTTCACCCAGGACGTCCTCCAGAGTTCCAGAAGGCAGGTTGGTGATAGTTACGCCTGGGATGAGAGAAATGTTGAGTTCTGAGCTCCAGAGACAGAAAGTAGTCAGTGGAAACTTTAACACTGTGAAGGTAAAACCTGCTGTCTGCAGCATTTCTTTAACAAACCATGAGGCCTCCATCTCTTCCCCACCACACTGAAGGCTTGTTGCATCTTTTGTGATCATCCACTTGTTCCACCAGTCAGTTCTGAATGTCCATTTGGAGTTTTCAGAAATCTAACGTGTGCAGAGTTGTCAAGTTGTCACACTTGAGTTATCAGTTCACATGAAACACACAAACTAACCTTTATGAATTAGGATGTCAGCAGCACAGCTCCATGACAACTGGGGGCAGAACCTGTCAGGCAGAACTTAACCAATGTCTTGGCTAAGGAACTGAACTTTGCCGTAACAGCAGCCAGTGGAAGACTTCATTATGGCCACAGAATAACAGTGTTCACAGATATGGATATATTTATATTTACAAAGCAGTAAAGTGCTCTAAATAAAAACAGTTGTTAAAGTAACAGTCTCCTGCACTTAAAGCTTCTGATTGGCTGAACACACCTAACCCAGGTAGTCACCAGGTGGTCACCATGTGGTCACTGCTGACCAATTTCAAGCCATTTGTCAGTGTTCATCAGCCTAGTTTTTATGGTGTGTTGGCTCTAGTCACCCTGTTTATTAAACTGTCTGTGTGACCACTGGATGTTCATGTTCCTGATCAATCCCAGCACAAGTAGAGAAACAGAAAAGACGAAAGCAAACAATCGAGGGTCAAGAGGGCACGTGTATTTTCGTGTCTGGAACAAAGAAGCTATGAGCAAGAGTGGTGAGAAAAAATGTCTCCTGCTTCGCTCGGTTTATTGAATGAATACAGGCTACCACCACTCACTGGTATGGAGGGCTGTGTTGGCTCAAGAGGCAAACTACCAATCAAGACCAACAAGATCAACTGAAGTTAGTGAAAATAAAAATCTGTGAATCATTTGTTAGATTCACTGATTTTTAGTGGTTAGTGGTTTTAGTGGTGGTTAGTGGTGGTTAGCTCACAGCAGTGAGCCAGAACTAGCACCAAGTTCTAGCTGGTTGAAAATGGGAACCTGTGGCTCAACATTTGAATTTCTCTGTGTAAATGCCTCATGTCTTTGACCTCACACTACATAGGCTCATTCACAAATACATCAACAGGTGGACAATGTTATTTCAGGTCAGATTTCAGTTTGTGTGCAGATGTTCTCAGCCAACCATAGAAATACTGTACACATGCACACAGTTGTTCACTAACATAACTGTCTTATGAATCCATAAGCAGTTTCATTATAGCAGTGCTTTTAATAACTACCTTTATCTGACGCATGACTTCTCAGCCTGCCAGATGGTTGAGTAGTATATTTCAGCACATTTTATTTTAGTAATACAGCAAAACCTTAATGAGGACTCGAACACATCACACCTGTAGCTTGTAGGTGTTTAATTGAGCTTTTATCAAAATGTGTCATTTCTGTAAAACAACAGGTCAAAGCAGTGAGAAGGAGGATAAGTGTGTGTTTATGTGTGTGAATATGTCAAAGTGTGAATATAAACAAGTTGAACGTGTTTTTCTTTTGCATCTTTAGAAACAAACCTTTGTTTGTTTGTTTGTTTGGTGAATCCTGCCTGTTCAGCTGCTGTATGCTTCGAATGTTGTTATACTGCATTTAATATGTGACACATTTCAGTCTTTACAAAAGAGCAGCACAAAAACAAGTGTATTGGATTAAAGCTGTTTAATGAATATAAGATCGGCTGATGCTGCTTAGTCTCAGTATTCCTTTAATAGCTGGTGAGAACTGTGTCAGTAGAATAAAGAGCAGTCAAGGGTTCAACGTTTCATTTCTAAAAACACATCTAAACACTGAAATCTAGCAGTGTGTATTCAGAACCTGTGCTGTTTACAGGGGCCAATGGTTTCTGTTCAATGTTTCCTGCTGGAAACTTCAGTGGTTACTTAGCACATTCCTAATGTAATCATGTGGCAGCCGTGTTTAATGATGAGCTGGATCTGCAGCTCCCCTCATTGTGAGTTTCAGCTGAATATTTTAGACTAAAACGTCACAGTTTGTTTTCACTCTCACTGTTCTCGGTGCAGGAAGCTGTTTTTAGATAAAAGGCCACGAAAAGAAACTGTCCACTACCTGTTCAGGGAGCGGCCGGTGAACAGAGTGGGTCGTTCAGCAGCTACAGAGCAGAGGTGTCCCTCAGGAGGTGGAGGAGACCAAAAACACAGCTAAAATTCTGATTCATCATCTGGACACATCATGTTCTGTACACAGAACTGCTGAAAGATCAAGTTCAACATGTTTCTGCTCAAACAAGTAACACAGGTTTACATAAATTATGTATTATTATGGCTGATTGCTTGTGCTACTGGTGGGAAACATGTTAACACTATGCCCGAATGTTTCAGGTCTTCATACTGTACATTCCACCACTGGCTCCAGTGTTTCCAGTGTAAACATGATGGCCACAGTGTCTGTGCAGGGCTGTTTGCCAGTTTACCAAACTAGTTGAACTATGAAGCATTGCTGCATGTAAAAAGATACTCGCGTCCTCTCAGAAAGAAGCAATGACATTATTTTAATCTCCCTTATACACTGTAAGACACAGATCACCATAGCAACTGAGAGTCATGCTTTTATTTTGAAGTCCTACTGAGCCACATCTTTACTCTCTGGGGTCTTAATTAACACCACAAGCCTTTATAAAAAGTAAGAAGACCATGAATCAGAAGAAAATGTGAAGCAGAATTAGAATCTCTCAATATTTTATCCAACTCTGTGAAAATGCTTCCTCTCTTCACATTTATAGCTCAAGGCCTCAAAAAGTCTGCTACACAGAACACGTGTTCTGAAACATCATATTGATTCACTACAGCACCTGAACGTAGAAGCATGTCTTCACGTACCCGAGTGAACTTCAGACCTTCTGTCCACATCATTACTAACTGTGAATGCAGTCATCTTTAACCCTGTTCTTCTACATTATTTACCCTCTGAAACGCCGCTCCTGTGTTGCAGTAGATGGTGTTACTGTGACTGGTTCAGCTTGGCCTTGCACATGATTCACCAGCAGAAAACCAGCTGCAGCTCCATGTCATGGCTCAACAGTGTCTTCACATGCTTTTTGTTGCCTTTTACAAAGGAAGAAAAACACATGGTCTCCACTTACTGTAGTAGAAGCATGTGCACAGTAGCAGGAAAGAAAAGCAGACCACCAGTAAACCGTAAAAAACTGTAAATACCATCACAAAGTGTTGGGGTTAGGAGAGTCACCAAAAGCTTTTCTTCAAGAGAGAGAAGAGGATAAACAGTCAGAGAACAGTCCTCAGATAGAGACGGTCGTCATTAGCGTGAGCACAGGGGCTGTTGGTCAGGAAACCATGAACAAGCAGTGTTAACACCATCAGCTCAGGTTGTCAGAGTGATGCAGGAACCACTGAAGGACAGAGAAAGTGTCAGCATCTGATCTGAACTGATCCCCTCACTTTAAAAAGTCTCCTGTAACTCACATAGATTCTCAGTGTTTGCAGCTTTAATGAGGATTTCACGTCACAGCAACAAATACATCTCCACTGTTTCTATATTTGTCCATGATCATTTTCTTCCTCTGTGTGAAAATGCTGTGAGATAAAGCAGCCAGGCTGCCGTCCAGCAGGGCCAAACTGTGGCCCACACGCCGGAGGGTGGGCGGTCTGAGGCGTGACAGTCCAATTAAAAGGTGAGAAAACATGATGTGTCAGAGGAGGCCTAATCCAGAGCAGCTCTGACACAAACACCCCCAGCTCTTACAGCCAGTCAAAGTGTCTGCCTCTGCTTTCTCACCCTCTGCATGTCTTCACTTTTCTGCTAAATCCATTCACTGCTTGCTGTTTTACAGTTTAACCACATTTTTACAGCGTTTTACAGCAGGAAAGGACCAAAACTCGACCCAGACAGAACAGCACTGAGGTGACCCACTGCCAGCCAGTTGTTCTGACCATGTATTACTGTTACTGTTCACACTGCTGGTGGGTTAATGGATGAAAACAATCTTGTCGTGGGTGGCTGACTGTGACCCACAGTGAGTCTGTTCTGAACCCGGTGATACATTCCAAAATTATAGAGTATTCCTACTTGTAGTGATTACTTTATACACCTGTGTAGATGTGTGTGTTGTACATTCACTGCCTGGCCAAAAAAAGTCACGCTCTAATAAGTCTTTGAGGTTCTTTGATCCACCTTCAGCTTTAATTACAACACAGTGGCTTCGTTTCCATGAGCTTATGCCACCACCACATTTATTTCCATCCAGATTTTCATTAATTCCTCGTGCTGATTGTGGGATCAGAACCCTGCGTTAGGTCTTTTCAGGGCTGAAGTCCGGACTCTGCAGGGGCCAATCCAGGTGTGAACACGATGTCTCATTCTGAACCGGTCCTTCACAGTTTGAGTCTGACGAATCCTGACCACTGACCTCATGGAAGACAGATCCACTGAGTAACTTCAGGTAGTGCGTGGCCTCATTGTGTTTCCAGCTGAAACACATGAATCCCTGCAGTTAATTTCCAGTGGACGGCTTTTACCTGTTTCCTTAGTGAAATCCTTTTCTTGGCCAGTGTTTCCATGTGTGAAGGTGGGTGTCTATACATCACTGCAGTATGAATCAATACTGAGCATAGACTAGTGATAGAAAACCTGATAAACCAGCAGCCAGCAGACAAACACAAACTGACCCTGACCTGTTTGGCAATAAAGAAACTCCTCAGCACCAGCCCTCACTTCTTCTCTCCTCTGTTTCCCTGTGTCCAGCTGGACAACTATGACAAGAACGAATGGAGATAAATGAATACCAGTTTATATTTGTGAGACGCTTTTACTTAATAGCTGTTTATCTAAAACAAAGCTGGGAAAAGAGGCTTCAGCTCCTGATGTGTGAAGAAAAACACACCTAGAAATGGAAACAGTGCGACCGTGTTCACATGAGGAAAACCTGCAGACTAGAGTCAAATCCCCAGAGTCTCCGATGAAGCACATTTATTACATCAGAATGAAACATTTCCTCCTGACAATAACTTGGTTTTGTTCAAACACAACAACACACAGACTGATGTGAGAATGAATTCCCTGTGCAAATTGCTATCCTTTCAGGTTGGTAAGTGTTTCTGAAGAGGTCCACACGGGTGTAGGCGGTGATGTCAAACTCAGGCTGACAGAATGACAGAATCTTTTCAGTTTCACTCGGAGCGATGCATAATTGAGCTCCTGATACTCAGTGCCAACATTCATCTGGTGCCAAAGTTGTCGACGGCACAATTTTCCTATTATGTGTCCCGGCAGAGCGAGAGGTTCAGGTGACGTAAACATGTTTATTCGTGTCATTTGTTTCATACAGAGCTGAATGTCGGCAGGAGGAGTGGCAGTGTTTGTTTTCCTCGCTGAGACATAAACTTCTAAACTCCCTGATGCTTCGTGGCGACATCACGCACTGCTAACGTCATTACAGGTGAAGCTGAGTCAGGAAAAGCATCATATGAACACACGGATTAGGAGACAGGAGGTTTCTGGGTAAACACATTATGATGATTGTTTAAAGTTAGTTTATATTTTACTCTGGGCTTCCTGTGATACAAGATTATTTCATTTCCAAGTTTAAAAAGTGCAAATTAATGTTATAGTTTGTCTTTAAGCAACTTAACACGTTAGCCGGTCAATGTGTCCATTAAGTCTTCCTAACATTAGCTGCTCTGGAGAAATAACTGTGAACTGTGTGTTTCTGGCCTATAACCGTATCTACTGTTGTTCTATGGTTCTGTCTTTGAGAAGAATCAACAAGGTTCATTTTTCTTCACAACAAAAAAAGGTTTATTCAACACAGTGCTATTGGTTTGGGTGTTTGTTCAGTGGGTATCTGGGGCACCTAATGCTAGTGTTGCTGCCTAGCGTTAGCGCTGTCGCTGCTGGTGGTTCTCTGGCATAGCTAATGCTGGTGTTAGTGGTGCTGTGGCAGCTGGGAGCGGCAGATGATTCTGGTATCTCTGGAGCAGTTAATGCTAGTGCAGCTTAGCCGTGGCAGCTAACCTGAGAGAGTGGGTGGGACACTATATCTGTAGGAGCTAAAAACAGACAGCAAGTCAGGCTATGGGCATCTGACTATATGTAATTATAGTAAGGACCCAACTTCACAATAGTATATATGTAACATCAAACACCAAAGTGTGTAATATGAGCCATTCAACATATTTTAGGTGATTTTTCTGTCTAGTATTCTTATCTCTCTTTGGTGATTGTCAGCAATTTGTGATAATTTTTCTCTATTTACGAATGTCACACGTCTCTTGGTCACAACTCCCTTCACCCTACAGCACTGATTTGCAAATTTAAAAAGATGCCTGGGTTCAAAACCAGTAATTAATAACCACCTATGGAAAGTTGGAACCTGATCCACAGTGGAACTTTCAGCCACATGCAGCAGCTGGTTGGGCTCAGTCCAAACAAACGACATGTGGCTACACATCACCACACAGCCAGACACAAAACCCTTATTCAAACCAATCAAATCACCAAGATATGGAGAATGTCGTCCTGTGAAATCTGACATTTTAGTGTTTGCAACTGCCACAAGAAATAACCAACACACACGTCTTTCCTTGTGACAACATCATCAGTGAACCTTACCTGGCCAACTATTTGTACCCTCAAATTTCACCAGGAGCAGGTTGGGGTCAATGGTTGGAGACTGGAGTGTGAGTCTAGTATAAGACAATGCTCTATTGATTTTATTGTTGCCGGTCATGTGACATCTGTGCTCTTTGAACGTCATGTTTAGCACATGACAAACAAACAAACTCAAACCTAAACTAGAGGTGTTTGTGCTTAATCCCAACCAAACTGCTTGTCCACTGTTTTTCACCATTCAGAGTGAAAATAACGCCAGCCGCCAATTTCATGCAAACATACAAGATGGCGCCACCATCGTGGTGCCTGACGTAAAAACGTTTTTAACAAAGCCTGACTCAATATGTGAGGGCGCTCTTACAACAAACTTTAGTCATAGGAGAGAGAGCCTCAGCACGTCAGTGATTATTTTTCATTGTGTGTGTAAGAAAAGTTATTCAGCCGAATTGTCATGAAAATAAATGGGAATCATTTGAATTTCCTCTCTGCAGGACTAAAGTGATTCATTTGATTGTTAATGGAGCCACATTAGCTCATGTGAGGATCCAGCCCGTGACCTTTTGGCTACACAGCGTTTTCTTGGGGCCTCTCTAAAATCACACAGCTGAGGAGTCTGAAACCAAACAGAAACTGTAAAGTCAACTGACTGACATGTGAAATTGCCTCGGAACATTTATTCCTGCAATTGCCAACGCCGAGGGTGTTGTTCACTTCCACAAATGAAGGCATTTTATGCAAACTATGGGGCCAATTCTTCTCCCGGCATGTGTGAGTGCAATCACATTTACATTTTAGTCATTCTGCGTGCACTCACACTGACTTACAAAGAGCAGACTCATCAAGTAAAGGTGAGCCAAACACATATCACTACAGCCAGGTCTTTGAAATAACCATAAAGAAGGATTTCGGCGTGTTGAAACCATTACTGCAGCATAAATTTAAGTCAGAATAATTAGCTTCTTTATGCTAGGCTGGGTAAGAAGCCACTTCTGCCACATTAGTGAAGAAGATCATTTGTCATTTTAAAAACTTATCTAACAGAACTTGCATCGACCCATAAATGGTTTGAAGTTTAGTTTTTATGAACTGGACTTTTTTTTTAGTTTTTCAGGTTGTTGCTCCAAAAATCTGCTGGAAAATTTAAATTC
>OMLM01007442.1:69389-81431 GCA_900302695.1 Helostoma temminkii
GGAAAATTTAAATTCAGACTAATCTGCCAGTCAGCAGTCTCTATAAAATCTACATTAACATTCCAAACAATGAATGTGTGTGCACAGAAAATAACATTTATCTACATATAAGCACAGAAAAGCAGGGTTTAACCTCATAATGACTCATTTCTCACAGCTGCGACAGCCATGAAAAAATGGGATCCGTGCTGCAGAGCCAGAAAATGAGCTCTTTGTGTGCTCATGGATTCTGCAGGAGGTGCTGGGTCTGCTGCTTCTCTGACATCATATACTTGTTCACACTGTACCTGATTTTCAGGATGATTCCACTGCAGAGGTCTAAGTGACAATGATAGAACGCACACACACACTTCCACACTTTTTTCATAGAGCACAACCACGTGATAACGGCTGTGATCTATAATTAATTTGCATCTGTAGAAATGTAACACAGAAGATAAATCACTTTAATACTGAGAAAAATATATAAATAAATGAAAAGAGAGAATAAGATAATATTGCGTAGCGAGGGAGGGTGAAGACGGAGCAGGGAGCTAACGGGTATGAGGGAGACAGGAAGTGGGGTGTGGAAGCACTGACACACTGAATTGATGGTATAATAAAATCAGTGGCACTGCATTCCCTGAGTGGGTAATGTTGTAAGGCTCCCAGTCGCTGATGAGTTTACATACATTCAGATCTTTCTCTCTCTCCTCGACTCGAACAGTCGGAGCTGCCGTTGACGCTGGAATAATCTGACTGGGGGCTCGTCCCACTGAGGGTTAAGGCTGAAAACTGTCTTCCATTTTTTTAGATAGAAAAATGACTGAAGCTTAGAAGAGAGGAGGCTACAGCTGATGAGACTCTCTGACTGCTCTGTGCCTCCAGGCTTTGGTCCCGGTCTCTGTACTGAGGGATCAGGAGCACATCCCCAGTGGTAGGTCACAGGAAGCCGAGCTGAGCCGCCGCTGCTGCTTTGTGTGGGTTCTGTGGATCAGGTTAATTTAAAAAGCATTAAAACTTTAAATGTACATTAGATTTTCAGCAGCGATCAAAGTTCAGAAAGTTTCACTCTGTTCTCTCTTTGACGCGTCATGAGAAACACCTTTGTAGATTCATCCTTCACGGCGAGGTCAGTCACCGAGAATAACAATCCAGGCATGTCGGCTAGAGAAATGAAGGTAAAGCTAAAGGTCTACATGGAGGAGGACGAGTGGGCTGGATGGCTCAACAACACACAGGTAGCAGCAGCTGTAGTTCACCCTACCTTTAATCTTCTGTGCTTAACCATAACCCAGTTGTTTTTGTGCCTAAACTCAACCAAACCATGATGTTTCCACACCTGCACAACAGCAGCCATGATTCCCAGGGCATCGACTCAAACTGTGGGTACTTTAATTGTACCTTTAGTGTCAGTGTGAGACTCTAAAGGACCTACAGAGCACCGGTATTTGAAAACTGTGAAAAGCTTCATTAGGGATGAGGGCAGGTTGGGGAAAAAAACCCACAGCAATCTGGTTTAGTTTTTTCTGCAACATGAAGGTGCCATGTTGTCCAATCAGAAACATGCAAGTCCTGGTGGATAATTGTGTAACATGGCACAACAAAACACAGAAGTCCAGTAGGACAACTGTGTAGTGATGTTGTTACCAGTCGGTCCCAGTCGAACCAGTTCAAAAGGCATGTTTGTCACATGATAAATGTCGTGTGAAGTTAAGGGAGCAGTGAACCTTAAGGCTTAGAAGCCATATTTAAACTACATCTATTATACATTATCTAGTTACACCAGCTGCCATTTTGGTGCCAAAGTACGAGACGATGCAACCATTTTGGGTCCTGGCTTCAAAAGCGCCTGCTCCGTACGTGAGAGTTCTTACAACAGCCACTCCAGTAGTATGAGAGGGTTGGGACACACAACCTACATGGACCTTAAAGTTGGAGAACCCGTTAGTATTCCCTCACAGACACAGCTGATCATGTGACCTACTTTGCAGAAACCTCATCTTCCAAACATTCTTCCGAACCACTTCTCTTCTGTTTCTTCTCCATTTGCTCCGCACCTTCCTCCTTCCTCTCTGCTGAATGAGGCTAAATACTCAGTCAGCACCTTCTGAATTATGCAGATGATAATAGTCATTACTCTAAACAAGAGCTGCCATCGTGGCAAAGCCTGGGATGTGTTTACAGTTTCTAAATGATGGAGGTTCACGTCCTCCCTCTGATTTGCAGCTCAGCGCTCTCTACCTAAAGAGTCGGGTCACTCTGCAGCTGCAAACTTTACTGAGGGGATTTAAATTCAGACTGAACACAGCATCAGCGCCTGCTTTTGTTTTGGTATTGTAAGTATGTTCTCGTTCTTTCCTTTGCTCGTCCACTCTTCACTCCTCATACTCCTTCAGTCCTTCCTCATCCTCACTGTTCCTGCCCTTCTTTATCCACTCCACTCTTCTTTCCCACCCTCTCCTATCTTTGCTTGTTTGTTTGCCGTCATTACTTGTAGTATTATTAGTATGCAGGCCGGTGCCCCGGAGCCTCGCTGTGTAAAAACAACACAACAACACACAGTCGCAGCCTTAACACACCAAGAGAAAGAGACAAGTCAAACACACCACAGGTCCAGCTCTTCATGAGCTGCAGAAACAGGGACACGTCACAATCTAACGCCGGATTTCCTCAGACTCTGTCATTCTCTTTCCCTCCTTCTTGATCAATCTCTGCCTCGCTCCCTTCATCCTTGCTGCTTTTCCTCTCTCAGCCTCTCTGACCCAGTTGCATATCCTCATCTCAGCAGCCAGCACAGCAACTTTTAATCAGACGACTCTTCATTTGCACCAACATCACGGCGGAGCCAAGACGCAAATACGGTATAATTGGCTCAACATATATGAGCCGACCGGGTTTGTTTCTGCACAGTAATGTACATGTACTGTGTCAAGCAGAAACCATTTCAGCTTATTTCCATGGTTTTAATTTGCTGCCATGTTTTTAATGCTGTTTAGTGAGTTGCGTTGCAGAACACACAGAACCCATGCTGTGCCAAACACAAGATCAGTGTTTTCAATTTTCTGCATCACTGGGACTGGAACATTTCGCTGTGATACTTGTTGACATGTTTCTATTAGTTCGTGCCATATTTTATTGCTGGTTGTATAATTTCTCCACAACTAACGAACACAGAAGTCGTAGATTTAAAGATGTGGGGAGTTTAAGACGATGCATCATTAATGGGCTGCATGCTGGAAGGTAAGAATCCAAGCTGACCAGACCACACTGTGTTACATTTACAGAAGTGACTAAACCAAAAAACAGTAGAGCAGCTGACGAGTACTTTATTTTTCTCATGGGGTGTTTTATGGCAACTTCACATAGGTGGTCAAAAAAAAAGTGAGAAAAGCACCACCACCACCAGAGTTACTACAGTTCAGGGAACATGGACATTGAACCACATTTCACCACAGTAGCAGTGGAAATATTTTAGTCTTGTGATTCTCTCCCACAGCCTTCTAGTCTTCTCAGCTCTCCACTGAGCTGATGTGTTTAACATTTGAGCTTCACGTCTTGCTCAGGAGCTGTTTGACAGCAGATGCTGAGTTTGGGGAGAATCTTATTCAATTAGCTTCGCTCCTAATTCTCTCGATCCTCCTGCCACACCCGTATTACATGGCTCAGCTACAACAACAGTCCTCCCTGGTGTTTATATGCTCATTATCAGGCAGTGAGAAAAGCTGGATGAAAACTATTGGTTTACAGTTGGAGGTGCTGGTTAATGTTATAACTGTGGTTATTGATTTACAGGCTAGGACAGGAGCAGAAACACTAATGGTGGAATCAGAAACACATTAAGTAAACTCACATCTGGACTGAAGCAAATAGTTTTACTGATAAATATAAAGTTATTTTTGTTTGCTTCTCATCATCAAAACTAATCAAATAGTGAAGAATATGTGAAAAGCATCTGTCACTTTTTCACATCTTCAAATTGTGTTTAGTCTGGCAAGACTCTCACATCACACACAGAGTTCTCTCACATCAGACATCTAACAAGACCAATCCTGAAAAGAAAATACACAAAGATGCAAATGTATTGAAATGTGAAGGACAAACTGAATAAAAGTGGGCAGAGGACAGAACCCTGTTGGACGCCTGTTTTACAGTCTTAGAAAGAAGGTTTATCTTTGTCAGTATTTATTTTTCCTGGCTAGAAACGCTCAGTTTGTGAATTATATGAGTTAATAAATGAGGACACAACGGCTCGTGTGTCAAAAGCCTTTATGACAACTGCCACTACCAGTCCAATCTGGATGAAGCGTGAAGCAGATGGATTGTAAAACATCAACATTAGACTAAAACAACACAAGTCTGTTCATTTCCTGAGCAACATACTTGTTTATGGACACTAAAACACCATTACTGATTTATTCATTTTGTTATTTTGATGGCAACAGAACAGCAAATGTTGCCAGAAGAAACACATTTTTTCTGGTTTCTCTCTGGTTCTCAGGTTTAATCAGAGCCTGCAGTGCCTGCAGTCAGAAGAGAATACTCTAAGTAAAACCCCCCACCCCCTTCAACAGTACTACTCCACTTATTTCCAAATGTCCTGCAGCAACCTTGGGTTTCTATCATTAACATTCATTAAGCAGCTGTGTGCGAGGAGGCGGCAGGACCTGACTGGCAGCTGTCATGTATTAGCTGCTGTAGGAGAATATTCAATCAAAGTTTCTAGCGTGGAATAACAACGTGGCCTCAGTGAGCTCACTCTGAAGCAGAAGCCGCTGGAATCTGTGAGGAAACGGGAGGTTTTCTCTGCTCTGTGGCATTTAAAGCTGATGTCAGCTGCTGAAGCTGAGTCACTGCAGGCGTCCTGGGCTGATCCCATAATTATCAGGTAAACAACACTGAGCTGTGCATTGACAGAACATTACTACATGCTATGAGGACGACATCCCAGTAAGATCACACATCTCTTTTTCATCAAAATCAAAATATGCACTAACGTTGAGAATCAGTCCTGCAGCCTCTGAAATGGAGAATGTAGGTGTCTCAGTGTATTTGAAATTCATTAAAATGGGCTCCAGTTATGTAAAGTCTAGGTGTTTGTTACAAGACCGACGATGCACATATACGTATGTATGATGTTTGTTTGGTGATGTTTTAGCTGCAGACTTCATCTGTTAACAATGCAAACATTCTAAATCTGGATTTCACTTGGAGGATACTTGGCAGAACCTGTGTAAATGGGCTCTAGAAAACTGTGTATGGATATGTAAGTACTGTATGTATGAAACTATAAAATGTGGTTCCTGTACAACTAAACTGCAATCACAGTTAAGAGTTTGTAGCGAATTTAATAGTCAATGTATTTTGTGAGTAAATGAAACGTCACATTAATTATCAGGAACCGAGCTCCGCACAAAAAACAAGGTTATTTGTTTGTAATTAACCCTTAAAGGGCCTGTTTCTTACCACGTGTTGTTTTCTGTGTGTTTGTGGACACATTTGACAGCATGAATATCTGAGAATGATGTGAAACCCTCCCTGTTGGAAGCTTCGGTTAAACCATTAAAGCAGGACTCTGAGACCACAAACAGGACCAGCTGATGAAATGAGAAACAGGCACTGATAACAATGTTCAGACTGTAGCTGAAGCTGTGGATGAGGAACACAAACATGTTTCTCTGCTGATTCCACAGGTAAAGATTCATCATCACATCAAGGCAAATAAATCTACTGAGTGCTGCTGGTGTCATCACTGCCGAGCCACTTCTCTGATTACAGGATAAGTCATTGTGAGCTGCAGTAGGTGCACAGCTAAGTGGAACACACACACACACACACACACTCAGATATTCACCTGTAAACAGTGATTACTGACAATTCCAGATTTTAGGAGAGCAAATGATAACAGAGCTGCTTCAACAGCCAAGATAAGGACCATTCAGAATAAATGCATCTTTGGGCTCTGAGGATATGTGACATGATGATGATGATGATGATGATGTGTGTGTTTGTGTGTGTCTTTATACTGTTGTGCTCAGTACCAGTGTTGTGAAGACTTGGTTTTATAGGGTTCAGGTTAGAAAGAGGTTTAGGGCAGGAAAGGAGCTGGGCCATGCATCACATCAGTGAGTGTCCTCACAGCTCAAGTTTTAAAAGTGCACATTTCTCTCTGTGGTTCTGTCATGAAGGGTTTGGATTCTCTCTGTGTACAGCAAGTGTTTGTGTGTCCGGACGTGGAGATGTGAGTGTGTGTGAGTGTGCGGCTGCTCCCTGAGGGGGGGTCGACGGGGCTAATGTGCAGTGGCAGACCAGTCAACTGATGAGATTCACTGTGAGTCAACTGAGGAAAACACAGTGAGGAACCACAGAGACAATGCGAGAGGACAGCCCTTAGTGACTGACTCTCACACTGATAGTACATGTAGTTCTGCACAGTTTTGGTGTACTGCTACTTCACTTTCAGTTTTAAATACCCAACCTTCCATTACACTGTGGTAATTACTTTTTACTGCAATACCACACACAGTAGTTTCTAAACTGCTCACATCCTCCTGCACAGAGGCCACTGAACAATCATATCCTAGAGAAGACAGACGTGGAAAGTTCTGCTCAGGACAAAATGTGGTTGGGTGGAAACCACTGGAGAACAGAACCAGAACAATAAGCAGGATTCTTAAAATCGTCTGTACATCTGCTTATCTCAGCTGTTCTCATACTGCTGCTTCTGAAGGTGTGTGTGTGGTAGACAGGGCTTCTGATCAGGTGATCACTCTGCTCTACACACAGGAAGGATTACTGGAATCTGGAATGGAGATACTGATGGAGATGTAATATTGAAACTAATTATGTGCAGATCTCAGCTGCTGTTATGTCATCCACTCACAGAAACTACACACTTGTTGAAAATCACTGAGTCACACAGAGAGAGACGCCAGTGTTCTGGTACATTTAATCACAAACTATGGGAAGTGAACAAATACTAATAAACACTGATGCTGAGGAGGAAAAGGCAGATTTCTATACATGTTTGTGATATTTTTTATAACTCTGTATTTGGTTCTACAAATGAATCTGCAATTTTTATTTTGTCTTACATTAGATCCAGTACTGTGAAAAAGTATCTACCACCTTCCTGATTTTTTATTTTTTTTGGATATTTGTCACTTAAATGATTCAGATCAAACTAATTTTAATATCACACAAAGATAAACAGAGTAAACACAAAATGCAGTTTTTAAATGATAAAAATATAATGATAAAATATCTTGAATAATATTCCTTTCACAAACACCATGTCCTGTGACGTCTATATCACGGACCCAGAGTCAAACATGTCCTTAATGACAGCAGCACTGATATGGTCAGTTCTGAAGAAACTAACATAAAGTTCACATGATCACATGACCCACACTGCTGTGCAGATTTACGTTGTTGCATTAGAATATGAGAAGTAAAGCTCAGGATGTTTTACTTTTTGACTTTTTGTGCTGTAAATACACCACAGCAGGAGCCTTGAGGTACAAACCTCCCCGTGCTTTTGGCTGTGTCAACAAGAGATTGAGAAGAGTCCAGAAGCACCTGTGGATGATAATGTGCAAAATACAGACAGAAATAACTAAATGATTCACAATCTGAGCCAAAGCAGTGGAATGTCGGTCAAAGCTCCTCTAAACATGACACAAGAAAACACAACAGAGATCAGCAGAGATGTTTCTGCTTCCTTTGAACATCATTTCAGTGTCAACGAGATCTTCTGGTGCTGAGCCATGATTCTAAAAAGTTAAAGCTTATGTGATGAATGTTAACTAAAATTAAAAGCTGCAGTAACTATTTTTTTACACATTTTCTATGAAAATGAGTGTAAATGGGAGCAGACGTGTTGTGGATCAGTTGTTTTAGTCCACTCCGTGTCTCTGTTCTACCTACAGACCTTGCATAGTTTTACTCTGCTTATATTTCAGGCCGAACTGCAAACCAGCATCACTGGGTGGCAGAGCAGACCAAAGCACGAGTTCTCATCTCAAACGAACAGTGGAGCTGTCGCAGAGAAGCCTGCTGCAGCCACATGACAGACAGAGTCTAGGTCAACTTAAACTCTTGATCATTGGTTGCTTTTTTTTTCAGCAAGCATAGGGGCATATGTGTGCGGGAAAACTCAGGAGGAGGCGTCGCAGCAGAAAGTCCTGTATAACCTCAGAACTCAGAGATTTGGGTCTTCACATGCAGCTAACTCGGTTAATGTTGTCATATGTTCTGGGCTCATATCGCTGCAGTGCTGTTGTATAAGGATCGGTCACTAACAGCTAATGGTAGCTAGGAGACCAACAGCTACGTCATGACTGATGTGGTTGCAGAAACAGTACAAGAGGAGCAAAGTTGTGGCTGTGTCAAAGAAAGCCACCTGAAATTATCTATTTACACAGTTCTAGTAAAAATGCCCTTCTCAGAGAGTAACACAGTTAAATCTGAACACATCAAATATGTTTTTAAGGTGGTATAGGCTTTCATATATCATTATCTCAGATGTGCAGACTGAAGAAATGTCCAGAAATCTGTTTCTGAGGCTGCAGAAGCTGCCTTAGACTTATTTAGCTTTCTGTATCGTCACAGTGATGCAGTGAGAGTTGTCTATGCACTGAACAGTTCACTAATCTGCTACTCAGTAACTCTTATGGGGACCATTTGACAAAATGGAAACAGTTTTTACCACTGTGTACCTCAATGAAATACATTCTACTTTACGTTAACATTGTGCTGACTACTATCCCAGGAATTAGAGGGTGATTAGCCCTGTTTGTCCCAGTTACAGGTCAGTAAAGCAAACAACATCCAGAAGCACATTTCTTGGTAACAAAACTTATGAATATAACAGTAATAATATATGACGCACATACTGTAGGAAGTACAGAGTAAAAAAGCCTCAGGTTTAAAGTGTGCATTCAAACATTATATCCACTGATGATTCTAATTATACGTCCAAGATGCTGCTGATCATATTTGTTTAGATGTTTGTGACACAAATGTTCAGCGTCTATTGTGTAACGTGCTCGACCATCTGCGCTCCCCCAAGGCTTTGTGGAATGAGACAGTTCCCTGATTTCCTCTCCGTGATGAGATCCTGCAGCATCACTGAGGCTAAAATTCAAATGCCAGCAAGCAGAGAAGCCCTGTGAAGTTCTGGGAGGGTGTGAAAACGCCTTTATGACATGAAACTATTCTCTTTTCTGCTGTGAAATTAAGGAAATGTCAGATAATCCCCTGCGGCTCCCAGTCGCACCCCAGTTGTGCCTCCCTTCTACACTGTGTCAAGTTTAATCCACTGTGGGCCAGACGGCAGAATGTCCTACACACACATACACACACACCAGCTATGTAACAGTAGTTGATCTTTTGATTATTCTAAAGAAAGTTTGCAGGTATGAATCTTAATGATGAAATAAACTGGTAGGTATGAACTGGTATGGACTTAGGTTTTGTGTTTTCAGTAGTTTCTTCAGTAACAGAAAACTGACAGTGAGAGGGGTGTGGTGGTGGAAACCTGATTACACAGGTAGATAGCTCGTGGAGGACACTGATTCTTCTGCCATGCAAACATATACAGTAAACATAAACCCATTCTAGATGATTATACATCCAATTATATGAGTTTTAGATTTGTTTACTATTTGTAACAGAACCTGTTCAGAAATCATTTATCATTTATCATTGGGCTGATCGACACAATGCTAATATGCAGAAGTGAACTGTTGTTATCATGCCCATAATTAAGCTTCAGTGGAGGACCATGGCTTTCAGTAGTCCAGAAGCTGTATATGATCAATACATGTTTAAATTAAACAATACAGTTGCTTTATTAATTATCACAGCAGACATCTTGTTAGTTGCCAGTGTTACTTTAATGTCATTTTACCTCCAACCAAGACAAACTGTTTCTAAACCCAAACAAGTAGTTTTTGTACATGTACCTGCTGTTTATTACAGTAACCACAGATGTCATGGTCTGCAGCCTGCTTGTCTGTTTCACCTACATATGGTCATTTCCTGTCGAACCTCTGCTCACTCACGCTAATCATACTAACCATGTCCACCTGTGCCACTCCCTTTACAAGCAGGTCTGTGCCTTCAGTTCTTGCCAGATTGTCTGCTTACCTGTTTACAGTGTGTGACTATACCTGACCTCTTAGATAGACCTGTTTCTGGACCTTGGTCTTAGTAGGATTGTGGATACTGGCTTGCTGATTCACTTTAACTGGCTTCATGGATATGACCTGGACTGTGATTAATGACCTAGATCTCTGCTAACTCTGATTATTATCCATCTGGTCTGTGGATGCCTGTCTCTCTATCCTGTCCTGTTCTGACCTGTTTTCTTCCCAAAGTCCTAGTCAGCCTCCTGCCTGTTCTATAGTGTTTATTTGTTGAGTGTCTTTGTCTAAAAAAGGGAAAATTCAGGTCCTAAAGAGCCATTGCTGATTACCTGGATCAGGTGTGTTCACTTAATCGTCCAGCTTCTGACTGACTGAGCATACCTGATACAGGTAATCAGTAGATAATAGGGCAGGGATAGTTGGAAAACATGCAGGGCTGCAGCCCTCTAGGACCGTGATTGCCCACACCTGATCTAGAAAGTGGTGCTTGTTTAACAGTGTGTGTCAACCCTATGGTCCATACAAAGGAGGCTGCCCATTTGGAGTCATCCTGGAAGTGACATCATTGTGACCTGTGTAATCCTTTCCTTCCTGTTTCCTGGTTCATACATAACCAACATTATTCTTCCTGTGAGTGTGAACTGACCTTTGACAGTTTGCAGCCGATTAGAATCTCACTTAGATGAAAACTAAGTGGAGTAAGCCAGAATATAATACAACTATAGGGAGTTACACAGAAAACCCAACAAATCCCACTGAGCACAGAACCCCCTTTAATGGAGGAAACCTCCAGCAGAACCAGGCTCAGGGTGGGTGGCCATCTGCCTCAACCGGTTGGGGTGAGTGAAAAGTGCAAAGAAACAGGGAACAAAAGAACAAGAAGCAAACAAAGGTTTGTTGGTTGAGCCGGGAACATACAGATCCAAGACTGAGGATACTCGCAGAAATGGTTCTGATAAATAATGTCAATTTATTTAATGAGTTTCAATCAAGAGGAAGAAGCAGACTAATGTGATGAAGATCTTCTTTAGCTGCAGCCTTACAGCTGTATCCCTTTCATCTGTCTCATTGTCCTGTTAGTAACTGAGCCTTACACACACACACACACACACACAGATTCTACCTGAGGTTTCGAGTTAGAAGTCAAAAGAAATTCGTGAAAACATATTGTGTCTCCTCCCCTCAGGCTACCAGGAAACGAGTCCATGTTAGCTCAGTGCAGCTGAGCACCCACGGCCTCTTCCTGACTAACATACACAGTAACACACCCACACACAAACTGCTCCTTTCCTTCCTTCCTTTTCTCGGCACCTCTCCTCTCCACCTACAGTTCTTCACTCTCTCCGTATCTTTCTGGAGCAGACAGGCTTTCCAGCTGTACAGTCTGCACACACAGAGAGCTCTCTCACCAAAATGAAATGCTCCTCTGTCTGTGTGTGAGTGTCTACACAGTATACACACAATTATTGCCCTCAGGTGTCAACAGTGTGCATAAGCGAGACAGCGAGAGTAGGCTGAAAGACAAACAAGGAGGTAAACAAGTGACAAAGACACTGTGTTAATGTAAAGGAGTGAGAGAGGATGGCAGCTCTGTACAGCGCTGCTGTCGTTTCTTCTTTGATCAGATGGTTCCTACGTTTAATTAGAGTCTAGTTGTTTTTAGTTGCAGTGGGTTTGATTCAGCTGAGGCTGTTGTACGACTGAGACAATGTGGCTTCTTCTATTCAATGAGAAGATGATAAAAACTGAAAGTCAGGGATCATATCATATATTATATTATTTGAAACTTTGCTGCTGAATTCTGATGTTCTCCGCAAGACCTGATGTTTGCAGTGACGCTGCTGCTGCAGCAGAAAAATAAAAGTCTGGGGTCCTTGTGTCTAATGGCCTTCATCAGCAGGATTCATCCTCTGGA
>OMLM01007442.1:82366-94527 GCA_900302695.1 Helostoma temminkii
TTTAAAACTGTCAGGTATATATATATATATATATATATATATATGTTTTTTATTTTCTCCTTTATTTTCAGGAATTTTCAACTTTATTCCCCAAATGTTACCTCTATATAATTCACCAATGTTTTTTAAATGTGATGATGTATTTCTCCTTCAGTTTTAATTTATTCTCTTTTCCTATCACAACACTACACGGTACACAGTGTGGTTGGTGAGGAATGATGGGAACATTATTCGTTCAGCTGCTTCTCCTCTCACTAACAAACTTTCCAATTTAAAAAACTGAACAGATGAGCATTTATTTCATCCACCTCCAGAAACCTTCAGCCAGAGCCTCCATCCGGCTCATTTCTGTTGTAGGATTTAGTTGCATTGGCCATAAAACTGAATCGTGGATCCAGGAGCAGATGCTACCACAGAGCAGATGCTCATGGCCTTGAGTTTACATCATAAGAGACTATAGTATGATATACATATATAGAGAGAGAGACGCAGCTGGTCTATGGACTATGGAACAAACATGACAATGCCTATAAAACCCCAACGTCCCAGCAGCTGCAGAAATAAGCACATTTGGTCAATAAAAAAGTCCAAGTCAAGGGAACATAAAAGCTTGTTTTTCTCTTCTGCTAATAATCAAATGCTCATAATGTGTATTCATTTATTTCATTAGTGCTGCTGTGAAAGCTGCCAGTCAAACAAACAACCGGACATCATGGCTGTAAACATCATGGCTGGACATCAGTCCACATCAAAGTAGATTCTGGTGTCTGAGAGCAAACAGAGAAACCACAGAATTCAATGCAGGTATGGAGACAAACTGTGTATATTTTGTGTGGTATTAGTACTTTAACTTCAGTAATACCACCAGTACTAGTCTGTGTCTAGTCTGTGTTGAAGATCTAGTCTCTGTTTATACAGTTCCTCTCGCCTCAGTGCTTCTCTTCCCTCCTCATTTCCCTAAGTGCCTTTGTGTGTTTACGTACTGAACCTTGACCAACACACACTCTAACCTGCAGAAAACACATACAACACAATACTGGTGTTAAACAGCAGGAAATGAACCTTGAATCTGCATTAACATGCCAGAGAAATTTACTACATGGTCTGATTATTCAATGTCCAATTAGCCCGGCATTCTTCTCCTCCATTCAGTCCGCAGACGTTAAAGCACAGCAGCCGTTCTGCGCTGCTGATTAGAAAGTGTGTTTCAGTCAACAGGTTCAGGTGGGCTTCACTCAGGCTGTGCTCCAGTGGAAAGAAAATCAATGTCAAACTAATTAATTAAATTCTGATTTAGCCCGTTTGTAATGAATCCTTTTTGCCCCCAGGTTAACTCAGGCCTCCTTCTACAGTTTACCAAACCATGATCCTGGCCATAAGGAGCTTTCTGATAAATGAAGACGCTCATGTCTGTGTGATAATTTTATGTGCAGCCTGCAGCCCTTAAATCTTGTTCATGTTAAGTGGAAAAGTGGAAGTGGTCAGAATAAGAAATGAATAAACCTTAATGTTATAATAACCCCAACCCTGGTCATTATAAAAGTTATTCTGCATAATAAAACTGCTTCTGGAAAGCAAACGACCTATATTCCCTGACTGCACCAAACGTAACGACTGGAGCTATACTGCTAATGCTAACATGGCTAGCTAGCACAGACTGATCAGAAATGGTTTCATGTTGTTTATGTTCTAAAGGTTCCTGTAGTGTGACAATAATGGGAATAAAGGTGATTTAGTTTGAGAGGGCGATATACACCTCAACTAGCTGTTTACTACCAGCAAATGCTAAAAAAAGCAGTTCTGTCATAATGTTACTAACGTTAGCTGTTAGCATCAGCTTCAAAAGAGTCTTCTATTAAGTTCTTGTCACAAATACAACAGATAAAAACACAGGGACTCCTGTGAGGCACTGTAATAAATACTGACTCTGCTGTCTTATCATTTAGAGGCTAGAGAACCCAGATGCTTGTGCAGAGCAGTTGTGCTGCTGTGGTAACGTTCGGCCATTTCAGTTTTACAAAGCAGAGAGCCCCATTTTATCAGGTCTCTGTTTGCAGAATTCCACACTTCTCATGATACTGTACAGAGCCACATGTTCAGCATGTCTGGGAGTCAGAGCTGCACCAATTGGAGATGAATGTGAACACTGCGACACACTGATGCATTGCAGGTAAATCGATCACCACAGATGTAAATATCCCTCATTATTCAGATATTTTGCAACTATAAGGCAAATATCCAGGAGAAGATAAGGATCAACATTTAATCAGCATTCAGGCATCATGTTTAATTTTTTCCCTCCTTTTTCAGGTCAAATGCTTTGTTACAATAAGACAGTCATTCTATCAACTATCATACTGTATGTTAAACATACAGACTATGTCTCTCCATGTTAAAGACAGAAAGTGAAGAGTGATGCTTCATTCATTACTGTCACACGCCATCAGACAGCACTTGGAGTGATCAGAAGACTGTAACAACGTCTGGCAGCTTCCCTCCGCAGGAGGATCCTCGTGACGGCACCAGTGAGGAAGACAAAGGTGATGACAGGCTGACAAGCGGCCCCAGCGCTCCAGTTTACGACATTAATGAGCGGAACAAGAGACACAAGATGGTGAGGTTATGAGGAGTGTGCATTAGTTTGAAAAAGAGAGGAAACAGCAGAGACATTCACATTTTGTTTTCTGTCTGTCTCTGAGTGTGTGAGTGCAAAGAGTGAGACACAGCATAAAGACAGAGCTTGAAACTGAAGGGGTATGTTTAGATAAGATCTCAGAGCTTTTAGCCATTTTGAGGTCTTCAAAGGAAAAAACACTGAAGGGTCACAATAAAGAAAGCTGCTCTTTGTGAACAAGACCTGGTTCTGCAGTCTGTACATAATACTACTCAGAGGAGGTTTTTAGCAGATGTGTGTCGTAGAAGTAGAAGTACACTGACTGACAGTTCTCAGTGTGTTGTAGAACAGTGGTGACGCTGCGGCTGCTGGATGTGCCGCTTCCGCCCAGTTTTACCTGAATAGGTAAACCCAGAAAATACAAACCTTGTTTGGCTTTTGGCCGCAGTAAGTAACTTTCTTTCCATTGACTACACAGCATTCTGGAGTTAGGTATCAGGTTCTCACAACTGATCCATGAGTGAAACAAAAAGATCTTGTTTTATCAATGCTAACAAAGGTTTTCTGTTTTCTATGTGTGAAGTTTAACTGGTCAAACTCTCAAAATGATGCTGGTCTGAGTCTGTGTGAGCGTCATCGTTTTAAAACAGTGTTGACAATGTTGATTTAGTTTTATTACTGTTTTTTTTGTTTGCTAATTAGCAATAAACACAAGTCTGATTTGATTGGTTTGATTAGGGTTAGCAGACATGTGGTCAGTGTTGACCTGATGATGGTGAAGATTCAGTTATTCCCTCTCATTCTAAAGGAAACATGAGCCTGTAAAGCACATTTCATCCCAATCCATCCAAAGGCTGTGTCTCAGTCTGGATCAAAGAAGTGAACGGACTGACTGACGTCCGCCCTGCTGCCCCTGTGGTCATGCTGCCAGAGTGGCTAAAAAGTGCTCGGGTTCAGACGCGGCAGAAGAAACCACTTCAGCGCTCAGGCTGTCAGTGCTGCTCAGACTGCTTGACTGATTCACTGAAGCTCTTTTGCCCAAGGTACATCGCTGCTCTACTTTCGACTTCTTCATGGTATGTTGATTCCTCCATGATGAACCCAGAAAAACCTCACGATCTCATCCCACAACAACACGATCACTACTGTAGTCTGCTTTCTGACTACTAGTCAATAAGAATAACACTGTCAGAGCTACGTGATGGACTCGGACTTCATTAGACCTGCAGTATCTGGTCCTGCTGAGGCGCCTTCAATAAGGGGACTGTGGATTCCCTGCGTCTTCTGACAGCTGAGGAGTGAATAATGTCTCTGAATATTGCAAACCGTTCCTCTCCAGCAGTGCAGCAGTGATTCAGTGTGCACCAATGTGCATGTAAGACAAAGAACAAAGCATAAAAGGGCAGTGCAGGCGCCATTGTTTCAGTCCCAACAGATGTGCATAATCCTCTGGGATGGAGCCCTGGCTGCGTGCTCTAATTAACGATTCCATTATTTTTATGAGTCAGTACCTCCGTGTTTGAAGCTGATGTTTCTTTTTTGTCTTGTTCTCTCATTATGCACCGATGTCATTATAATTTCACCTCTTTATTTGCTTCATTGTGGTGCTTTATGTAGCTAGAGCACTGTATGTTTTAGACACGGCACCAAACTGATGAAGTTCTGTCCCCTGACCCAGAAGCTTTGGTGATTCTCTGCGCTTTAGGAAGTGTGACCAGCAGATTCAGCTTTGTTGTCTGTGCACAATGACACCAAGCTGTGGCCCACGGCACCAGGATTCAAATAGTTAAAACATGCAAAGTATGCATCAGTATGATAAAAGGACTTCATGATCAACATGATGTTTTAGGTGATTCACGAAGGAGGGAAAGGAATGAGGAGTCCTCACGGAGCCCTAATCCCTACTTCACAGAGTCGGTCTGGGGTTAAATCTGACCTGAGCTCTGTGAGAAGACTCGTTTCTTTATGTTGATCCATCAGAACCATTTGATGGACGGTGATGAAATGTGGCTCAGACATCAACCTTCCCCTCAGGATGAACTGCAATAACTGACACCAGTTTAATTCTAGTGTTACGGTGTTTTACATGCACATATGATATTTCTGTAGTGGAGCACTAGAAACTAAGCCTGGATTTAAACACTATAATAAGACTGTGTTGTCACAGGCTAATTCCAGTCTCAGATCTGTTTATTGTCTCCAGCACAAGCACATCAACACGCACACACAGTAATTACACGGCGATGCTGGGCTCAGTTGTCATCATTGTGCCTCATGGCGTCATGCGAGAGTTGGTCTCCTGATACCTGTTGGGACCAAACACGCGCTTCTGTTTTTAAGGTTTTTTTTTAGTGACATCTGTATGCAGGCTGCAGCAAGTGTGCAGGGTTTGGGAAAAGTGACAGCTAGAGTGGGAGGAGGAGGAGGAGGAGGAGGAAGCTGCAGCAACTTCAAACAGAACCAAAGAACAGAGTGTTATTGTTCATACGTGCAGAGAAAAGTCTCCTTCATGTTTATGTGGTTTGGAGAAAAGTGTCTGTAAATAAGAATGTGTGGTGCTGGTACTATCACAGACACATGTTTGTCAGACAAATATTAAATATTCAAACAGGAAACATAAACAGTTCCATCACGTTGGTTGGCAGATTAAATCCAAAGTCATATTCAAAGACAGGCCAGTCAGCTGTTTCACTGCACAGATCCTCAATAAAGTGGAGTTTTCCAGCCAAGCCCAGCTCCCTCCAGTGGGACAGCAGGTCGAACATGCAGCTGGACTCTGAACTGTCCTTGACTTTCTGACGGGGCTGGCAGAACATCAATCCTGCTCCTTCTCAAAAACAAAAATCTCTACCCACAAATCTGCAGCAGATCTGGCTCAGACATCCTGAACCTGAACAGAGGAGGCCGCACTTGGCACCGTGTGTGAAAGAAAAATATCTTGCATTTTAATATTGTGTCTAGTTTTAAGTTATTTTCTTTTAATTGAATTGAATTTTAATTATTGACCCTGGGTCATTTTAGCTGCATGTGGGTACTTTTGTATGGATTTTGTGGAAATATCACAGAGGCTAAAATCAGTGTTGACTTATAACTTATAACATGGTGCTTGTGTGAAAAAAGATGTTTGTGCTTCTTTTCTCTCCATTAATCCTCTGCTGACCCCTCAGATTATCTGATGACCATTCAAAGCGCTACTGACTGTGGATTAATAATCTGATCTGTCAGTACAACTTTTCCTGCTGAAACTTTAACTACACGGAGCAGAAAATAGTTGCGTACCTTAACTTAAAGTATACTGTAATATACTGTACTCACTGTACTATATTAGTAATACTATTACCTTTAAAGAATCAACGTATATAGTACACATTCAGGTACTGTAGATGTGACCACGTCCAGTGGACGTAGGCTGAATTTTAATTAACTGGCACCGATGCAGCAGTATAGTAGTGTGTGGTATCCATGGCAACAAGCATCTGGCTCCCAGTAAAGTAGAAAACTCAGGAGTATGATTTCTGACTGAGAGCGAGTACTTTCATTAGAAAATACTACAGTGGTTGTTTCTCAGGCATTTTAACTGCTCAACAGCTTCAGCTGCAACAGTAGTGGGTGGTGCTGTCGGTCTGCAGCCATGTTAGCAGCTTACTGAAGCTTCATGCAGATATTTATCCTCTATCCATCTTCTAAGTTACTTTTGCAGGTACATTGTCGTAAACCAAATGAAAATGTTGACCTGAAAATCACTTAATACAATCTTTCTGTTAAATTTGCTGAGATGCTCCTTCTCCACCAAGTACAACTCTCACTAAGCCTCTAAGTCCTTGGCCAGTAATATCATATGCGCTTAACAAAGAGAAGACAAGAGAAGGCCGGAGCTTAATGTAGTTTTTACAGTTAATTTGCTCAATTTAAGGCCGAGGATGAAAAGCCACTGAGAACCTGTGAGCTAAATAGATCTGGGCCCAAACCTGCATCCACGTCAAATCACTATGAAGAAGCAGAAAAAAGGCTTTTTAATCTAAAACTGCACCGAGCATCCCAGGAAACAGAGTCTGAGTAGTGTCCGGACCCACAGGAGCTGTTCTGCTTTGGTAATGGATGGGCCTGTGTGGCTGCGTGCGTCTCAGAGGGCTGACTAAGTCTACCACAGCAATTCTTTTATACTTAGCAGAGACAGCGAGGAGAAAGAGGCTTCCCAAGCAACTGTGACAGGCTGCGAGGCAACACAAAGACACCCCAAAATAAGGAGAGCAGCAGCTGAGAGTGGAGCCGGCCTCTCCTGGGTGCTGGATTAATAAAATGCCAGGGCTGCAGCTTTGTAAGGCAGTGGCATGAGGACTGATGGTTGGAATGGAGAGAGAGGAGGGAGAAAATGAGGTGAGACAAACCTGAGGGAGGTGTTTCTGCTGCTGCTTTCTCTACAGACTCAAATTAGACTTTAAGACTTGTTTAGACCATTTAACCGCTCACAGGATGTAATTTAAAACCTGCTTCACAATTGAACCATCCACAAATGATGAATAACAAGCCGCCTGCAACTATTATCACATTTACAGTCCTTCAGGGCAGCGTTCAGGATTAATACCTAATAGAAAGTGGTAGAAAATGAAATTGAGAATGAGCTGTTCACTCATCATAAATCTGCAGCAACTAATTTTTTACTCCTAGTGGTGACATCATCACCTGATGTGCTGATATGTTGAAGATGTGACTAAACATTTTCTTATCTCTAAGCACACCCAGTATTTCTGCATCAGTATGATAACTGACTTGTTGCGGTGTCTGTATCTAGTTTTCACTCTGTTTCAGCTCTGTTTTTGGTCTCCACCACCTAAATTAAATAGCTATTAGTTCTGTAGCTGCTAAATGCTCCACTGCTGCTGCTCTCTAACTGTGTCTGTCTCCTGTAAAACTGAGGATTAGTTGGTCTGTGATGCTGGATGTGACTTACTGGTTTTATCTCTGCTCCCTCCCACCTGATGATGGGGGCATCTGAGTTTTAAGAATCAGCACCTCACTGAATGTAGGTCAGACATAAAGTGTAGCCAAGAACTATGAGGCAAAAACATGGAACATGTTCCCAGAAAGTGGTGCAGCTTTAACTAAGAATTAGCAGATTTCTCACTGATTCAACCACAGCTGCTCTTCACTGTTCAACTTCTCATGGAGCTGTTGCACATCTCAACATGCAAATAAACAACCTGGACCAGTCAGATGACACGTTGAGAGATCAACAGCTGTGCAACAGCTAATACATGAAGGAAATGTCATTAAATTTACATTAAGAAGCTGTTAATGACACAATGTTGCCACATCATGTCTCCAACACACTCTGCAGGCTGCACCCCTCACCTGACCTGAACAAGCAATGTATTTCCAGTAGGTGAGAACATAACTGACATGAACCGTCTCCACGTGAAAAGGGGAAACTCTGGACTAATTCTGGACCTGATCCTTCAGACATTGACTTCAGGTTCATATCAAACTGCTATATAGACATGGCTCCATGGATGTGGGCAGATTCAGAAGGCAGCGCCCAGCTACACTAGACGGAGAAGATGAGGAAGGTTTACCTGAGTGCTGTTAGTGTTCACACAGAAACAACAGTCTAGTACTTCACTATACAAAGGTATTTTAAACTAATGGAGGGAAAACTAGAAGAACCTGTGACAACCAATCGCTGCCTTGTGGACTCACCATCAGCTGATAGCTAGCCCAGTCACTGCTAAATCATTGCTAACCCACATGTGGGTCTCTGTGATCACCCACCATCCACCAAGACCACCACCTGCAACAGTCTAGTTCTAGATGACTGAGAAAACATTTGGAGTAATGTTTAGGATAGAAAACACTTTTCTTAAACCTCTCTCAAACATAAACTGACACATTCATCATTGTTGTCACATATTTGATCCTCCTGACCAGCAGCAGACCCGTGGCAGGACACATGAGCAGTGGGGGGACCTGGACTACCTCCACACAGAAACCACCTTCAGGGATTCATCCTGCTGTGTGGCAGCAGTGACAGAGTGAACCATTGTGCCAGCTGTCACTTAAGATTGAACTGAATATGTCTTAGTCTAAACACTGTGGAACATCCCCAGCAGACATATTTCACACAGTCTTATGTAAAGAATGTCTGACCCAGGTGTGATGTTGAGCACTTTAAAGAACATCATCACCTGTTTTCCTGAGCATGTTTCCTCTCCTTGCTGAATCGACAGGGTGGCTCTGCAGCCTGCAGCAGCAGCCACACACACTAACAGGATTTATTTTGGTGTGAACAGGGAATCTTGTCATGCAGTTCGAACAGTCCTTCTGATGCCTATTCAACCTGCCGGGATTAAAAGCTGCGGATGGAAACGCGGGTTACTTTCCCACCACGCTCATTTACTGCAACTCCAGGTGTAGCTCACGTTCACCTGTAACTTTTAACTGCAGCACAGCTCAGAGTGTGTGAACTCAGGATGAGTCACTGTGGTCTGACAGCAAAGACAGAGGGTCAGTAAATAAAGAAACTAACAGAAATGGGATCAGATCCATAGCATCCATATAACTACAATATTAACATACTACATAGATCACCATACCAGTTCTACTGTCAAACATCCAGACATCCATGTGTGCTCAGTTTCTCTCTCAACAACACTGGTCCTTTGTTTCTGTGTTAAACTATCAAACTGTGCCTGTCCTGCTCAAAAGTTAGTGAGTTAGAGAAGTGAACAAGAGAGGACAGGCAGGGTGGAGTGGGCGGAGCAGAGCACCAACAGTGATCTGTGGTAGAGGGTATCTGTTTACCCGGTTTAGCTAAACTACCAGCTAAACTTTACCTGTTTAGCTGGTAGTGAGACCAGCTATGTTGTATAGACTGGAGATAGTGGTGCTGACAAAAAGAGAGGGGGCAGAGCTGGAGGTTCAGAGACAGAGACATAGATGGTTTGGACGTGTGCAGAGGAGAAAAATGTTGAGGATGAAGCTGCTAGACGGGGGGGGAGGAAGAGGGGAAGGGACAAAGAGGACATTCATGGATGTGGTGAAGGAGACGAAGGTGATCTGCTGTGGCGTCTCCTAATGGAAGCAGAAAAAGAAGAAGAAAATCCACAAAACTTTATAATATAATTGCTGTTTAGTTGCTCATGAGTAGTTATTGTACAGAAACATCATTGGGTTGTTAGCTCCTAATATTCCTCATGTGTAGCTGTGGTCTTCTGTGAACCAGCCTGCTCTGTCTGCAGCATAAAACATGCTTCTAGGTTCATATAATTAAATGTAGGAAGTGACTAAATGACACATTCCTCACACTTAGCAGTCCTGATCCTACACGTTTTCTCTGCTGAGATTATCAACATTAATATTGTCACATATGGTAGAGTCATAATACAGTGTATGCACCTAATGAGCCGTAACACCTCACTCATTAACTCCCATTACAACCGCCGCTGATAAAAACAGGTCACAGCCAATCGTGTGTTATCTTTTAAAAGCACCAAACCCACCTACTACTCTAATTATCTGACACATATGAGAGGAAAGCAGCCGCACACACCCTCTCAATTAAAAGCAACACGGCTACTCATAAATCGCTGCTGCGGACCTGAAGCCAACTGGCTTTGTTTTTAGAACAGGGAGGGGGGACGTTCACTTTTCATTTCACTCTCATGCTTGCTAAAATTGATGGCTGACACTGTGGGAATAGTTCATAATGTGCAGCGACGGAGGGAGTTTAATGGCCCTGTATCTTCTCGTCAACGTGCACCTGTGCTGAGTCGCCCAGTGTTATGGCCTAATAAAGCACACCTAGAGAGAAAGGAGGGACAGGAACGGAAATAAAAGGGAGACAGAGACAGAAAAATAGGATGTAATGAGAAACAACCTGAGGGAGACAAGAGACGCATGTGCTGGTTCTATGACTACAGCTGTCAATTAATATCATTATAAGTTAAGCTGATGATTAACTTCTTAATTAATTAGTTGTTTTGTCAATAATATGGGATTAAGTGCCCAGAAAGTCTATATTATAAAACAAATGTTAGATAATCCTGTAACAATGTGTCCATCAACTAATCTACGCTAATCAAATCTCTAACTGATGTTACAGCACTGACTAAATGGTAAATGGCTTTTCTGCCTTTGGTTTTTAAAGTGTTTTCACACACACACTCACACACCACTGAAGGTGCCTGACCCACCGGGACCATAACCTCTCATCATGAATGCATCATGTCACCAGAGTCTTGTCAACACACAGCTCAGTAAACTGACAACTGTCTCTGGCTCAGACATTAGAATCTGGATGAAGCTTTACTGACCAACAATCCTGTTTCCTGTGGGCAGCAGAGGGAGCTGTGACCTCCTGAAACTACTACTGGTTACCAGTTGTTACCACTTCCACTGTTTAGCAACAAGTCTTCAACCTTTGCCCCATTTAAAGGAAAAAGAACCTCAGCATGACCCATGAACCAGACTCTTTGCACATTCTGCATCTATAGCTTGTTATGCTAAGCTGCTGCTCTGTCACTGCTTTTAAACTAACAAGAACGTAGTGCTGGTTCTGGGCTGGTGCTAGTGTTGGTGCTAGTGGGTTCAACTTGGGAACCAGAACCAGTTGAACTCAGCCACTGCAGAGCCATGTCGTCACGCTAGGCCTCAACTGTAAACTAAACACTGGCTGTTAACATTAGCCTTTGTTAGCTTTAGCGGCTAGCTAGCTAATCAGCACTCTCCAGTTAAATAAGTCTAATAAATGATTGTTTTTTTATCTTGATGATGTCGGTCACGACAGTCCAGACCCTGACTGGTTCTTAGTTCTAGACCTGCAGAGAGCTGAGGCCAGCTTGGAACCAGTTTTCCCACTGGGAGCTGGTTCTTTGGCTGTGGAAACCACAGAACTGGTTTCCTGGCTCAGTGTAAAAGGTGCACGTGTGTGGCTCAGGATTCATTTCAGCTGGTTTTATCTAGCCCAGTGCAGTAGAGTGAGACTGGTAGTACACAGGTAGCGTCAGCCTCCATCACTAGAATGTTCTCTTCGTTCAGCTGTCTTAATGATCAGTACCGAAAATAAACAATGAGTTGGTTCATGGACCGGGTTTTATTCAGAAATGACTTTTAGAATCATTTGTCAAGTACACAAGTCAAACATCGATGCTTCCAGCTGCTCAAATCTGAACATATATAGCTTTTCTTTGTCTTATGAAGGTCTTAACAGTCTTCTCTGCATCCAGCACCTGCTGATCTGAGAAGATAATAATAATAATAATAATAATAATAATAGGTTTTCTGATAATAATTAATACCAGTCACATTTTCTAAACTTAGCAAGATGCTGATGTTTAAGTCTGAATACAAAGCTCTTGATTCAGTGTTTGTTAGGTTTAATAAACATGTAGTGTGGTTGTGGTCCAGTTCTAACAGAACTACACTGTTTGATAGAACCACATAATAATGTAATTTAATAATAATGTAATTTAATAATAATGTAATTTAATAATAATGTAATTCACTGTGAGATTCTGACCTGACCCATGATCAACTGGGGGCGGGGCCAGTC
>OMLM01007443.1:0-37822 GCA_900302695.1 Helostoma temminkii
CTCAGGCATAAATACAACCACACACATCAACAGAGGTCCTAGTCTGGCAGTCTAACAGTGTAAGTAGAAGTTGAATGGGCATGTTTTCCCTTCACTGCCAAGACACAACAACTGATATCTAAATGTTTTTTCCACCTCATTACCTCGAATGATGTAAAGTACATCAATGATGAAGACGATTTCCATGGATCACGAATATAGTGACACAGAAACACCCACACACGTATGCACCCACACTCTTTACAAAGCTCTAAATACATAGATTGATGTTTATCTTGGATGCTAAGGTGGAGCAGTGACTTTCACTGGAAAAGAAGGCAGTGTGAGAAGCCATGAGAGCTTGTTTTCATTACTGTGTTGGGCACTGTGCATCTGTGCATGAGTGTGCGCACGTCTCAAATTCATGTTTCACTGCAGTGTATGTTTAGCTGTTCTTGTGTTTGCTTTTTCTGGTATATCAATGTGCATGTTTGTGTGTTTTAAGGGATATACGGGATCACTAGTACTGCTCACCTCTAAATGATTTATGGTGTGACGGAAATACTTCAGACGTGTTAATGTCACTGCCCCAAGGCATCACTGACTACAATCTCAGTTGGCAAACGCCACCATCTTTCTTTGGAATTTAAAAATTGGCTGAGATGACAAATGATTTTATTGTATGTAAGCATACTGAGGAATAGAGTTATGGTACTGAGCAGCAGAGTCCTTATTTTAAATTATTTGGGCTATTTGGGGTCTGGCCAGCTTGTAGGACAGCTTCACTTACAGTTTACCAGATGAACCAGCTTCAGGGTGCTGCTGAAATCAGCAATGATCAAGTCAGAGCACACAGTTTTGCTGTTTCAGCTTCTCACACGCAACAGGGGAATGTCACAGCACTGGCTCAAACACACACATGCACTCACACACACATACACTATGCCCATGTCACACAGACAATGATAAGGACATGGTCTTTGTATTTTCTCATTAGTACAGAGTTGTGATGCCAGTAGTGAGGTTGAGGCTTTGCGTAATGGCAGGTCAGATGTGATAGATGTGTCTATTTTGTGGTCGGAGTATTAACATCAGGCACCAATCTGGCCAGGGCGTGGCTGTGTGTGTATGGACATGTCTTTATGTTTATATTTTATTAATGTGTGGACAAATTTTGTTTAAATAATATTTTTGTGAGGACATTTTGGTCTTGTGAGGACATTAATGCCAGTGCTTTTGGTTAGGGTGAGGGTAAAGTTAGGTTAAGGGGCTAGGGAGTACATTATGTCCATGAGTGTACTACAAGTCTAGTGAGACATGACTGTGTGTGTGTGACTTTATCTGTGGCAATAGTCATGCTAGAAAATGTGTTGAATGCACTTTAACCACTAAAACAGATGATTTTAATGAATTTAAATGACAACAGATGAGTTCGTTACCAATGGTTACACTAATCATTAGCAGTCTCATGTTCTGTTGGTTGTATTTTAGTCTTACATTTTATAATGTACTTATTTGTACAGGTCACAAAATAAGGGGTAATATAGTCACATTTAGGGATGTTGTCAAGTTCAAACACAGGAGGGATAGCTTTTTACATACTGAAATAAATTTTGGGTTGCCATGCCTACTTTCTTTTTTTTTTCAAAAAGAAAACGACACAGAGATATCAGTTGTGTTATGTTTATTGAAGCACCATGGTTTAAGGGCAGTGCTTTTATTTCCACCTTTTTGAAACTAATATGTCCCAGTAGACTCCACTACTGTGTGCTCTTTTTTCATTATGCTTTCTTTCTTTACACATTTCTGTGTAGATGATGGAGCCCCAGAAGAGGAGGCTGTAGCAGACTCGGAGCCAAAAACACATGAAGAACCAGACGCAGATGAGGAAACTAAACATACAGCAGAGGTGGGAAGAGGAAGTATTTGTTTGATATCAGGGAAGGACTGGCCTATGAAAATACATTATGTAACAGCTAGTATTTAAAAAAAAAATGCAGTTCTATTGTATATACTCAGTGGCAAGATGTGCATTTGATACCTGGGCCTTCAGAGGGGACTTTCCCGACTCAATCCACCTCTTAATACCATCACTATCATGTCGCAAATATAGAAACCATCAATACTATACAAAAACTGAATATAACAAGGTGTGGCATTACAGAGTGAAAGACAATTCTCTTATTGAGTGTGAATACCATTTTTCACTAAAGCAAGAAACCCAGTTATGACAGCTCCAAACCTCTACACTACAACTGTGCCATGTAAATCATCTGGAGCAGTTCAGAATCAATATTTATCCAATAACAAAAACATTTTAAAAAATTAATAAAATACATCATACTCACCAGAGATGCTATTTATTTATAGACAAAACCCATCCTCCTTTCTTTCTAACCCTGCTGCCTTGGTTAGACAACTTAAGTTTGCAAACTATCTGTGACTCCAAAACCAAGTCGATAACTCGCAACTAACAGGCATTCCCAGCAGTCTAAATTGCAACGCTCCTCACAGGCTGTAAGCCAGTGGTACTGGTCTGGTAGGCACTGGTCTGGTAGGCACTGGTCTGGTAGGCACTGGTCTGGTAGGCACTGGTCTGGAAGTGGCGAACAAATTTTTTCTGGGCTGAGACAAGCTAGCTAGCTTCAGGGTTGGCCAACTTCTCCTCACGATGTCTAGCTTTTCTGGAAAAGTCCGCCTGGAAAATTGACTTTTAAGTCCAAGACCATGTCGATGTGTCTTTCTCCATAAGCCATTGTGGGCATGAAAAAAAATTCTATGTATTAATGTGTGCAGATCGCTACAGATGAGTTTTGCTAGTTGAACTTGGCTGTAACAGTTTTGTATTGACCAATCAAAGGGCGGAAAAATGCAGATGGTATTGTGGACCAGCTAGCTGGCCCTGTGAGGCGAGTTTGAAATCTTATTTGTTAAAGAAACAGTCCCATTGCTAATATGGTTTAAGTTACATCGACAACTGATTCTGAAGGCGCTGGGCAGATTAGATTGACATGGCAGCGCATAGAGGCTGAAATCTGATTGGACAAAAAAGCTAACATCCACATACACATAGTGGAAACAGTGCAGCCAAGAGAAACTCTACGAAATAAAGAGAATAGACTGTTGGGAATAAATTAATACAATTTCATAAAACAAATATTAGAATTTAGGTTGGTTTAGGTCAGTGCTTCTGATAGTGTTTAGGCCAGCAGAGAAGACCTTGCTGGCCTTCACGGCCCACAACTGTATATACTATATAATGTAGTTATTTACTTGTAGTATTTTAGTTTTTGTGACACTGCAGTGCTTCCCCTAGGTTTACAGTAGGGTGGGGTGTCAACGTATCAACGATTTTGCGACTTGTCATTTACGTTAATGGTGAACGTATCGTCATTATGTTGACAGAAAACGTAATCCAGTTGCTATTAACTGTTGTTTGTGTGATAAATAACATCAGGCTATTTAGTTTGGTTGATAAAAGAACAAGGTATAGACATGTTCTATAGGAAAGGTAACTTTAAATGACTGCTGTTGTGATCTGGTGTTAAATAGAAAATAAAATTAAATAAATTAACTTGACCTTCTTGGCAGGGTGGGGGGTGCCGTTGGTGGGGCGCAGGGCCCCGCTAATATAATGGTAGGGGAAACGCTGCTCTGTCTCTTGTGTTTAACCCTGGTTCTCACCCTAATGCCACTAGAGTGTTTGGGTCTTTAGAAAACACAGCTCAAACACAGTTAAACACAGTTAATATTTAGCTATAGACACAAGCATCTCCCAAAACCTTTGTCCAGCCCTGGGTCACTTGATTTATATAGCGTTTCTTTAAAAGTATGTGTAGATTAGGCTTATGCATCTCTGGTGTGAGGCCGATATGATTTGTACCTTGATCCACTGTCAGCGATCCAACCTTAAAGATATAAGATACAATTCACACCCCAATCACAATACAATGCAATTCAACACAATCTGATGCAACACAGTGCAATCCAATGCAAGTAGTAATTTATTTATTATGAACAATAAAAAATAAATTTACCTTTTACAAAGAGGTGTTTCCACCAAAGCAGGAAAACCTGTAAACTATTGTAGCTGTTAGTCAGCTGTGTGTGGAATAAATCTTTGCTCACATCTCTTTGGATGAATGCGGGGTCCTGGCAAACACCTCCACAGTCATACCCTGTCACCTCTTCAGGTGACTTACAGTATAAGCTTAGTTGTACTGTCTGTGTACTTTACACAGATTACTAATTATACTTGACTTGTCCAAATTCCTCTCTCTCTTTTAAACTAGTAGTGTTTCCAAACTTTTGATTTGTATTCCACAGGTGAGTGCAAGCTCAGCCTCTGCCATGTTGGTTGTGCTAAACTGCGGTGCACATACAATAGTATATACATCGTAGTAACGTAGAGTAGGTCTAACTAAGGAGGAATAAAACTGTCAAAATACCTAATTACTGGCTCTGTAACATTTATAAATAAATGCATAAACATTTACTAATCAAATATATCATACTTTATCGATGCAGATATGTAATATCCAATGAAAGTTTTCTTTTTTAAAATTGCTTTGGTTTAAATTGCCACTCTACCGATGCGCTCACGTCACTCTCATGCTTTTGTGTATCAATACAAATTGGTTAATCTTCTCATTACTAGTGTGGACCAAGGCAAGATCACCGAGGTCTGAACTAAAGTAAACATTTGCAAGTATTTTAATAAGAAGAGACACGACAAATGACTGAGAAATGTGTCTTTTTAATCTTGTGCTTATTATTTTAATTATTATTATAATACAGGAAGTACCACCAGTGTTGAGTGACCCTGAACCCACAAATGAACCTGACAGCAATGATGATGCAGATCTAGCAGCTCCTGCAGGTGATGATACTGAACCAACTTCTGAAGGTGATGACGCTGATCCAGCTCCCGCAGGTGATGATACTGAACCAACTCCTCCAGGTGATGAAGCAGATGAAGATAAAGCAGAACCAACTCCTGCAGCTAATGATGCAGAACCAACTCCTCCAGGTGATGACACTGATCCAGCTCATGCAGGCGATGATGCTGATCCAGCTCCTGCAGGCGATGATGCTGATCCAGCTCCTGCAGACGATGCTACAGAACCGACTCCTTTAGGCAACGACGCTGATCCAGCTCATGCAGGCGATGATGCTGATCCAGCTCCTGCAGGCGATGATGCTGATCCAGCTCCTGCAGGCGATGATGCTGATCCAGCTCCTGCAGACGATGCTACAGAACCAACTCCTTTAGGCAATGATGCTGATCAAGCTCATGCAGGCGATGATGCTGATCCAACTCCTGCAGGCGATGCTACAGAACCAACTCCTGCAGGCAATGATGCTGATCAAGCTCATGCAGGCGATGATGCTGATCCAGCTCCTGCAGGCGTTGCTACAGAACCAACTACTTCAGGTGATGACACCGAACCAACTGCTGCAGGTGATAATACAGACCCGACAGCTCCCGCAGGTGAAGACACAGAACCATTTATTTCTACAACAGACACAGAGGTTGGAGAAGCTGAAACAACAAAAGGTGATCAAGAGTAGTTTACATTCACATTCACATTCAAAATTATCATGACATTGAAACTAGGTTCTGGTTTAAGGTTATTACTGTGACACAAATACAATAGTATTTGCCTTTCCACCACTTTAGTCATACATTCATACCAACAAGGATAATGTGAAAAGCAACAGTGTTTGTATAGTATTAGGAACAAATGAAGTCATTGTAATGTATTAATGGCAGAAGGCTGACCTCAAATCATGCATCTCATACTAAAACACTTCTGTATTTGGCCCTTGAAATGCCCCTCCAAGTGCTACCTCATACTTTACACTTCGGGGTTTTGCTTTCAAACTGTATTTAACATAAGCTGCAACAGCCCATGCAATAAAATGTTTTTTAAATGAGTGATAAAAATACAAATTTCTGATACAATACTTACCCTCATCTCTGTTTCCATCTACTCCCCAGCAGCTATATCAACAGCTAATCCAAAGGTTGAGCACAAAGTAAAGGAGGAACCTACACTCACTAGTGCAACACCTGTTCAGAAAGAGGTCAGTAGCAGATGTTAGAAGCATAAACAACATGTTTACCTAGTCTGAAAAATGTACCCTAGTCTAACAAACCTTAACCTTCCAGTTAGCATTGTATACATGCTGTGTATATCACATATCTTAATTAAGAGCTTCTATGCTATAGACAACTTAATGCATCCATTATATACACTTGTTATTTATTACATTTTTGTATTGTGTTAATAAGCCCACAACAGAAACAGACCAAGCTGACCATTTCAATGATGAAGTAATAGTTCCAGGTGTCAGAAGAGGAGAAAACGCCGCTATCCCTGAAGGTATGGTTACCTTTTGGCAAAAATCTGGTTCAGGGGTATTTTCTTTTATTTTACATGTTTGCGTTAAACTGTGATTTTCGTCTTTGGTGATTTGGGTAAGGAAGAACTTGAAATGATTAAAGGTAAATGTTTTCCCTTCTTCTTCGTCATTTGAACAATTTTAGCAATACTACATAAACCTCAACCTTCCTGGAGCCAATCCGCACTTGAGCTAAACATATTACTATGGCACACCACAAATGATTGCTTATAAGTATGTTTCAGATGTTCTTTTCATCTTAAAAGAGCACTTCAGGACAATGTAATTAAACCAGTTAATCAGTAACCACAGCATGTGAGTCTCTCTATTGTATCTTTTGACCCCAGGAGTACTCATAAAATTATTGTAGTTGTAATTTTTCGTTATCAGTCATTTTAAGAAAGTGTACGTGTCCTTGTTCTTGAGTTATCGTGTACCATTGTGCTGCAACTCCCTATTTCCTGAACCAATTAATGGGAAACAGATGAGAGTTACAAATCACTTACAAAGGTTATGAGGTGGGAGTTTGGCCCATATGGTTTTACCTCCTAAATTAGGAGTGGTATGGTTTGAGTAAAGAAACCTCCCTAATGATCTCAGTGTGATTTTATCAGTAAGTGTTTGTTTTTTTAACCCTGTTAACCTTGTCTAAACAAGTCATTTCTGTAATAGATTTTTTTGCATACTCTTCTTCTAAAACTTGAATTTTTTTTTTTATCTTATGCCCTTTGTTTAAATCTAATTTAAGCATTTCCTATTTCAAGTAGTGTGTTTTTTGTGTTTTCTTGATTTATCACAGGACATCCTCCTTTCCTTCACTCAAGAATAGTAATTTTATGTCTGACTTCTCTCTGAGTATGGTAACAAATGAGAAAGGGGATGCTGTTGAGTGTTAAGGAAATGGTTGCTTGGTCAGGTTTCTTCCACATGATATCTGGCAGGGTATACGTTGTCTTATGGTGGTGACAAGAGGAAAAGCGTTGAGAAATAGAGAAGAGAATGAAGACGGGAGGGAGAGAGAAAACCAGACAGGAAGGAACACGTGAGCTAAGCAGAGGTGTAAAAACAAAAGGACACAGAGATAAGAACAGCAGCAGAGGAAACAGTACAGAGGAGATGGTGTCCAGGTTAATGGAAAGGATTAAAGAAGAAAAGCCAGACGGCAGCTAGAAATGAATACAGAAGAGTAACAGAGTAAAACTTGGCTCAAAACATGGTTTTACTATTTAACACTACTGCACTCATATGTGACAAATTGTGCTGTGAGCACAATAAATTCTCACTATGATGTGCTGTCGGGATTATATAAGGTGAGAGGATCGGTCACTGAGTAATTATACCCTAGAGGCTTTATCAGCCATAAAATAATTTACTGATCCTACCCTGCCCAGCCCAAATCTGCTTTGTAGAATGAGTCACATATGTTGTATAAGTCACTTAGGTTTTCCCCCAGTGAATAAAGAGTCAGGGTAAGGTATTATCATGGACAGATGATATTGTTTAATCTAACTTAACAGTAATATCAGTGTCACACCCTTGGAGCTGGTAGTGTTTCATAGTTCTTATCAATGACATCTTGGCAGAGCATCCACTAAAGGCCATGAGGGTCTGAACCAGGAAAGGTTTCTAGGATAGTTGATATTATTATTAAATACCTTAACATGGTGTAGCATAGTTTGATGAGAGACAATATGTTTTTGTTGAACATCTGGAAACTATTCCTCTTGGGCAGGGCACACAAAAGATTTCCCTATAGGGATTAATATTACATTTCTGTTACTAATGACATCTCATTATTTTTTCAGATGAAAACTTTAACAAGGATGATGGATCAGAATCCGACCCACATCCTGACCGCACTTTTGATCTTGGGGGTTAGTATTTACCATTGATTAATGTTGATTTTATTATAACCTGTACTGTGAGTTTTTCACAAGGAAATTTGGGTGTGCAGTTAGCAAAACACAGGCACTAGTTTGCATGCTGTTTGAAACTATGTAGTTCAGGGTAATTAACCTTGTTTATGTGCAGAGGTCTGTGGGATCAGCAGCATCTCTACACCAGGGAAAAGTATAACAACTTGTCTGACATGAAAGGCTTAACACGCTTTGCTTGTTATGCTATTTGAGGTGACTGAAAAACATACTAAATCCTAACAATTATTTCTAGTTACACATATAAACATTAGGTGAGGATTTAAAAGTTGTGTTTCTGAGGGCAGAGCAGCAGTAATTGAACCCACCCACAAGCACAGTTGGCTAATCTCACCATTCAGCACTTTCAGTCATACAAAAAAAGGATTTATTTCTCCCGCTCTTTCACAGACAGTTTCGTTGTTATTAAGTTGGGATTACATATGTTTACGTGGGACATTTTACACACATTTTACTGGCTGTAGTCTGGCATCAAAGCTACCCCTGTACCAAATGGTTTGAAGCACTTGATAACTTAAGACTATGCCTTATAAACCACAATGCTTTCTTTAGTTTGATCTCTGTACTATGACAATACCTTTATAATTCTATGAGATTTTCCCATTAAGAGAAGTAAAATTAACCACGTTGCCTCCATGTTTAAGATACAAAATCACTATACATAAGACAATTTGACAGCAACTGGGGAACAAGACATTTTCCTGAAGCAGTGTCTCTAAGCAATTACATTTATTCCAGCACGTGGTGTGTATAATCATTATGATCTATCTAAAAGAGCTCTATTATTTAGTCTTAGTCAAGTTGAAGCAGGTAGGCAGGGCAGATGAGATCTCACAGGCTTATACAGGCAGCTCAGAGAAAAATGACAGGACTGTTTGTAAATGGATCAAATCAAATCAGAGATCTGGAGACAGCCACTATGGAGGGTGGCTGATCTTTTAGATATTTTATCTGTGATATTATAAATGCATTTACGTAAGTGTACAGAAGAGAGACTTCACTTGCAGTAGATTGTGTGTGTATTTCCAGATTGTTAATACAGAAGACCTCTTAATGCCACTGCCATAAACCATCACATAGAGTAATAAAGTTGTAAATACATTAACAGCACATTTATATAATATTTATAATAATCTGAATTTATCTCTCCATCCAACTTTTATCATTTATCTCTTTGGCACCTGTTGCTGGCGCCATAAAAGATTTGGCTTTATTGTTTTATTTTGCAAAAACAACAACAAGAAAAAGAAACAATCACATCACACCATCTTCAGCGCAGATCACGTAGATTCCAGTCAGTAGTAGGTATTATGTGCTGTAGTTCTAAAAACGGGTGAAACACACAGGATATTGCTGACATGCCTCTGACATTAAAAAAACAGGATGCAATAGCCAGTGGGAAATGTTTGACCACTGTTGTTTTAGTTCAAACAATGTTTGATACTGCCCATCCTCATCCCTACATCTGTTGGGGGTGCTAATTCTGAAGCTCTTCCACAAATTAAAGCAACATCCGTACTTCATTGTCAGACTGGAAGTCAGACACAATAGAACAACAGGTGCAGCTTTACCATTGTCATTGCTTATTGACAAAAATGGTTAAAACATTTTAAAACATCCACTATAATGTATGACTTTCAACCAGTTTCATCTTGCTAACAGTATTTGTGTTCTCTCTGTTCTGAACAACAGAAAAGCCTCAAGCCCGAGGTGAGTAAATTCTCCTGTTTTGCTTTCTTCACACTGTTGCATTATGCAAAGAGCCATAGGCAGGTGTGTTGTTGCTGCAGGTGCTGCACAACATTTTAAAGCTTTTAATTTGATCTTGCCTTTGAACATCAAGTATCATTGCATAATTTCATGAATGACAAGTTGAGGCAAAGGAGGCTAGAGGTACCTCTAGCAGACTGAAAGGTATAAGTCACTAGTGATGAGATTTGTACTGATTATTGTGCTTAAACTTGAAATGTATTTTGACTTTACGTTCCCATTTGTGCATTTTGTCTGACAGTTTATGCGTCTATGTATCCCTGCGTTTTAAGCCATATTTTCAGTGTTCCTGTAACCTTTTATAACAGACAAACAAGTTTGTGAATGTGTGCATACCTGTTTATACATGCCGTGTCTGCACCCACCTTCACTTCCTTTTACTGACTCACGACATTCTCACGTTTTATTCCACTTAATTTAATCCCCTTTCTCTTTAATTATTCTTGAGTCATGCATGCTCCATGACTAATACCACTCCCTTGTTTTGCAGTATCACTGGGTTTTTTTTTCATTTGTTCTTCTTCAGTTGCTGACTCACCGAACACCACACTTCCCTGTTTCCGCTCCATGTCCTGCTCTACTACTTCTGCTTATCCTGCTCTTATCATTAATGTGTTAATTATAACCACTCCAGAAACAATAAAAAGCTACTTTTTGGACAGATTTAAAGGAACTAAGTGAGCACAAGCAAAGATACTGTTTATAGTGTGAGTATATAGACTTAATAATATATAGTTGTTTTTCTTATATATTTGTCCCTAAATTGCCCAGAAAGATGTTTGCTCTTATCTGTAATCTTCTCTTTGACATTTGGGTAAATTCAGAAAGTTTTAGCATAATATAGCCATTACATTTTAACATAATATTTCCACAGATATCAAATACTGTGTAGAATACGTCTTTACATGTAATATTGCATGTTGAAAATAAATATCTGTAAGAAGAAATATCCATCATTTGTAAAGGTTGTTGTAGGTATAATATAATGTAACCAGTTAGCTGTTGAATACGTCCGATTACTAATGTTAAAACTAATGTGCTGATACATTTACATTTAATGGTGTATTTTTAATATACTTTATCAATAATAGTGATCTTAATGGCATTGCAGGTTGTGTATCTATTTTTGTGCCTTTAATAGGCTGTGAAAGATATTTGCTGAATGCTATGACACAGCATGAAAACTATTCAGATCAGCGTTGTCATAGTAACTGGATTACATGTGCAAATAGATTTATGCTTTCTCACTGAATGCCTTTATGGGTCTAAATTATAGGATAGATGAGTGAGAAGGGATCAGAAAATGATGGAAGGTGGTTCATATCTCTCTCTCGCTCTCTCTCTTTCTCTTTCTCTCTCTTTCTCTCTCTCTCACTCACACACACACACACACACACACACACACACAAAACAAACAGGTTGTGCACGTTATGTCATGTCACTGATCTTCACGGCTGAATTACCATTCATTATGACAAATGCAAAATGGCACCCAGTAGTGACGATACACATACGCCAACACTGAAACACATTTAAAATGTTGCAGTCACATCTCAATCATGCTCACATTAAAATGTTTCTCATATTCATGTGTTGAGCTTGCTGATCTGATCCAGTGATGTCAATCTACTTCTTTGTTTGTTTATTTTGGTTTTTTTTTTCCCACAAAAGCGAGCTCCGGCACTTTAGCGGGCATCCTGTGTGCCATTGGTGTGGCTGCTGTGGGAGCCGTCACTGGGTACTTCACCTTTCAGAAGAAGAAACTGTGCTTCAAAAACAGACAGGGTATTTATCTTGCTGTTTCCTTAGCAAACAAGGGAAAAACCTTGTGTACTGTCTTACTACAGTACAGAAGGTTTAATTTTTGACTAGACTACACAGAACTTATGTAAGACATTCCGTTAGAGCCTGGTTTTGTGAACAGTGAACTGCAACCCAAGATTTTGTTTTTCTTTTGCCTTTTGGTGCCCACATTGTAAGAGCAGCCAAGCAAAACATTTGGTCACAGTTTGTTGGTATGGCTTTAGGAAGACAGAGTAGGAAGACAATGTAGGTTCCTCAAACACCAGTCCCTCTTTGGGACATATCAGACTCAGCTTTAGCCGTTAGACAGTGTTGTCAATTACAGTAAACTCACACACCCAACACAATAATACTGCTAGTTCAGCATGGTTTGCATTTACAGTCAACATGAGCAATGTGCCATTTAACTGTAGGGCAAAAGTCAGATTCAGAATAAGGAATATACACTATTGTGAATATTAATATCTGTTGGTCACTATTCTAAATTATTCATCATATTACTTTTCTCAGACGACTCAGTCACTCTCAGTGATTAGAAATAGTTCTTCCTCTGCTGGAATCCAGAGAGTGAGGGTTATAAGTGGCAACATCATCAGGATGTACAGCCTGGAGCTCTTCCATTGACCATAAATGGAAAGTCCCAATTATGCAGATATGAATAGTTTTGCACAGAAAAAAATGAAAGAAATTTTCATTGATAATAAGCAATTAGAGCCAAGAAATCAGAAAGTCCCTCTGGGTACACTTACTGTCATACTTAAGTTAATGTCAATGGAGCTGTATGGTTTCACAATTATAGAAGAGGGATAAACCCCTCTCTGCCAATTTGCTGGAGGGGACACTATGAAGTGATCTATGCTAATGAGTAGGAAAAGGAGTTAATTAGCTTATAAAATTTAAATTCAAATTTGATGCTGTGTATGCTTCATTTTATCAACCCTTTGCCTTTGCATATAACTGACTTTCATTGTCTGTGGCTAGAAGCAGATCCAGAAGCTGCACGCAAAGCTGATGCAGCAGAGGCTCAGTCAGAGCCCCAGGGTATGACGCAGACACACACATAAATCAACACACATAAAATACAGCCACATAATTTAAACATTTTTGATCCTTACATTGTATTTTTTGTGTGTTTGTTTGCAGTCAATAACCCCCTCTTAGAGACCAAGTCCTCATAGACCAGCAATGATTACCTGAGTGCCTGGACCGACTACAGTCAAGCAAAGTGTCAATCTCACTTTTAGGCTCTATCCTCTGTAGAGCTAAATAACTGTGAGGCCTGTGAGGGCTGTATGTTTGTGTGTCTGTGTGTGTCTGTGTGGGGGGGGTTAAATAAGAAAAAGCAAGTAAATATATATGAATCTTATGATAGATAGAAAATAGGAATTTATTAAAATAATTGGTCAGACTTTCTACATTAAAATGAACTTAAATTCAGAGTGGCTGTTAAAGAGATTAAATCTTAAGTTAAGTGTGACCATGAGATGGATAATTCAATGCCTACTTTTTTATTCGTATGGCTACTATCCAGTTCTGTTAATTCAGTGTAAATATAAATTAACAGTAGATATTGGTGTTGTAGATGTTTAACTTTGTACTGAATTCTTACAGGTAACGTTTGCTAAGTCATTATTTGAGCCATCCATATGATTTCCCAGCAGTCACTTAGGTAAATGCTTAAATTTAATGTTTGTAACTGTGCATTACAAATGCAGGATATCTAAATAGCGGGGCTTCAATACCTACCACTGTATTTTCTGGATTCTGACTAGGAATAATACTACAACATTATAATGATAGGATTCTGGAGATGTTGTTGTATGATCCACTGTGTTTTTAGAGGGCCACTTATGTCACTAAGTGAGTGTGCGTGTGTGTTTTTTTGACTGGTGAAGGGGTGTAATTTTAAATGCTGTTGGGCGACTACCACTTCTCCTCAGTCAGTTCATCAGTTAAAATTAATGAACTGAACACTAACACTAAATACTCGAAAGTACAAATTCAGATCAAAACAGATGATTTGCCGTTATTAAATTATACTGAGTAAGTTGAAGTGAAGTCTAATCTTATTTTATTGAATGAATGAATGTTTACCTGTCATGAACAAATTCAAAAGAGGCCATGTAATAATGTATTAGAGATTGTTCTGAAGTAGTACGTGTCAGTCTAGTTGTGATGCAGTAATTTCTCTTATATAGTGCCTTTCACTGATACAGCCTGGCTTGACCAGTTTACAGACACACAGAAGAGAGCTGGAACCTTAAAAGTGAAAACAGGCAAATTGGAAAGTGAATTAATCAAAATATCCTAGAATTCTTCAAATTTCATTTTGACGGTTGAAAATCCTTACATTCAATTGGTCATGCATGTAATAATGTTCATATTATAATACATAATTGTATTTATTTCCATTATATCTTGATTAATATTCAAATATTAGCTTATATTAGCTTCTTATAATTTCAGCAGTAAAACTCTCCTCACTGTGTGTCTCTCCCTTTGAGCAAGCCAGTTACTGTCACGGTGTTGTTGTATCGTTCAAACTGTATCTCCACATTATAAACACCATGGGCCTGTGATTTTTATAGGAATTTTACATCTAGCAGTGGTGCTTCAAACAGATCAGTCTTTAGTCAACTTGTTTGCTGTGGTATTTTGTGATTATTATTGTGAAATGCCCCAGAAGCAGAGCTTTTGCCTATGAAAAGTTTTTTTTATTTTGCTACCATACAGTAGCTTCAAAAATGTTCATTTTAAAATGTCTTTTTGTTGCCTTGCAGTTTTGTATTTGCTCTGCTCCCTTTAAACCTCCAGTAGGATTTTAGAAGTTGCATAGTGTTGCATTTCATGAAAAGTGTGTTACTTGTAAAGCACCGTATAGCTGCAATACAGGACAGAGACTGTTGCTAACAGCCTAGCCTCAAGCTGAGAAATATTAATAGTCTGTGATGTCACTTATGGATTAATTCTACTGTATGAACCGTGGGCTGGACTGGAGTGAAAGCTCTGTTTGAATTGCCTTCTTATCATGTGATCTGTGAGCAAGTGGATAGTGCCTGAAATCGCTTACTGCATCTGCTACATGGCGTGGGGTGATAATGCACAAATACCCAATATGTATTAGTACAAGTTTTCAGAAACAGCCACAGATGCCTTCAAAGCACAATATTCCCCTTTTAAGGCAGTTCTTCCATTCTTTGTGCACTCCAGCGAGTGCAGCAGGAGTCAACATAAGCACTCTGCTGCCTTGCAAAACACAATCACAAACTCAGACTGATTTGGTTTAACAAGACTGAAACAACAGTAAATCACATATAACAGAATAAAGACTGCCTGTGTTTTGAGAATTTTGGTCCAGAGTCAGATTCCTTGTAAACACAAACCATTGGAGTATAGCATCCAAACCAGAATGTAAACCAAGGGAAAACTTGACTTTTTTGGGGTCCTGAAGTGCACTTCCCAGATAATACTAGGGCATCAATCACGGGACCGACTAGTCCTGCCTTATACCACCTCTTGAATGTTCCAGAGTGAAAAACAAAGACCAATGTTATCATCAGAGAAAACCAGTGACACAGAGATGTTTTGCAGGTGATTGTAATAACACAATATCTATGGGAGAAGCACTTTCTATCCTGTATACATATTGATTCATTAAACATATTTAAACAATTCATTTTTGATTTTATTTAAATATTCAGTGTTTTTATTTTGTCTAGGAATTGTCGACTTCAGTTTTGTTATCTGGCACTTGTGTTATTCTTCTGGAATTGTGTAAATACTGTTTGACGAATCAATTAAACGTTTTTTGTGGGAACTTTGTGTTTTTTTTATGATACCCCGTGATTAATAGTTTTTCAGTGCCTTTAGTGGCTGAACTGTAAAGTAGTGAAAAGTTAAAGTGAAAAACTAAGGGTGAATCGAAAGCATCACAAGACTTTACTTAAAATGTGTTATAGTTGAAAAAGAAAAGTACTCGTGGTCACATGGTTTCACGCTCTGTGAATGATTTATAACGACAGATTCACAAAGATATGCCTGAGGCCCCGAGAAGTAAAACGTGGGAACCTGTGTACAGCGTTCTTGTGAAATGCATAACATGTAATACCTGTTGATGTGCACATATTCATGTCATACCTATCAACCAACGGTTTAATTAAAACCAGCATTGCGAGAAATTATAGAGACCTGGTATTTATTTAATAAGAAGTTCAATTAACTTCGAGAGAACAATAAAACTCGTATGTGTTGAAGTCTATAGAAAAAAGTGACTCATAAAAATACCAGGAGAAAAGGGCATTCAGGGAATTTACTGAGGTAAAAGTACTAACTGTACACCTTATGTAATATGACAGCAGCTGTTTAACGTTACCAATCAGGAATCCCCAGTGTCATGAGAGACCGTAAACCTCAGCGGGAATGAGATGGTAAACAAGGCAGGGGCGAACAAGACCAAGATTTTATTGCTTGTCGGGACAGAATATAAAGAGAGAAACCACAATCTAAGTAGCACACAGATACAGATCTATCTGTCTATCTGCGCGTTGCCGGATAGGAACTGCTGCAGCTACTGGTAAAGTGTGCGCACTTACCAAGTAAATATGATTGTGCGCTCATACACCAGTCAGTACTGTAGAGTGGTGGAGGCGGACCGTCAGACAGCAGCAGACTAGGAATTGTGACATTTTTTTAATGTTCTGAATCAGTTCATTGTGCAGGTATGAGGTGAGTTCTCACGGTCTACCTTTGCGTTTTTATTGTCTCATGCATTAACCACAGTAACATCTGCGAAATGACGTGTCCATCCGATGCCATCGGTTTGCTTTTCCAAACTATGCAAACTTTCAACGCTTTTGACACGTATGCCTGCAGAGCATAACGTTCATTTATCTGCACTTATCATCTACATTTACAAACATATGTTTTGTGTATAAAAAGCGCAGAGTGTGACGATTTGTGACGCCACTCACCACAAAGTTTGTGGGGGATTAATGAGTCCTGTTGCAACAGATAAGAATCCACGTTGCAAGGCTGCAGTGTTGCGAGATCAAGAGTTTTATTGTTCTTCATCCTCTAAGAGGATGAGTTCAGACACGTTGTTACCGAGACATCTGCACATTTCTGGGACTTGTGCCATGTTGTTAAACAGTAAAGTCCAGTTTCACTTAAACTTTATTACTGTTTGCTTGTAAAGATGAACTGTCAAGTGAGGGGAGATAAAGAAGTGAACATTATTTCTGAGGGTCCGTTTAGATGCTTCTGCAAACAGCCCCATTAAAGCTCAAAATGACAGCAGTAATTTGTGTTTGAAAGGTTAAACTAATGTGTTCATCATCTGTCCAGTACTAGATTGTTGTATTTTTAAGTCAAATTATACAGTCAATGGTTTTTTAATCTTGTATCTCAAGGCCCCCTCTGTCGGCACCTCTTCTTCTCTCCCTGCTCCTGGTAGCAGGGAGGGATGTCACAGGGGAGGAGGTAGACAGGAAGCCCAACTTCATTCTGATGATGGTGGACGACCTGGGTATCGGTGATGTGGGCTGCTATGGTAATGATACCATCAAGTAAGTCCTAACATGTGTGACTCTGCCTTTTTATTCTACCCCTTCCCTTTTGAGATTATTTTGATATAAGAACAATCGGGAGTCTTTATTTGCTAATTCAGCAGTGGAAGACAGACAAACAGAACACATGGGGTGTGACATGCAATCAAGGTCTTCATCTGGTCTTGAACACACATATCTTTTGCTCTTCCTGCGGGATTTATTACACTGATTCTGACCCTGGTTCTGACCCTGTAGGACCCCTAACATAGACAGACTAGCCTCTGAAGGGGTGAAGCTGACTCAGCATATAGCAGCTGCTCCTCTCTGCACTCCGAGCCGGACCGCTTTCATGACAGGGCGTTATGCAGTCCGCTCAGGTAACAGATGCCCTCTAACTTATTCATCATGTGCAAATCAGAGGGTCTTGGTCACGATTATGTGTGATGTTTAATTGTGCCCAGGACGACATGTATCATATTTCTGTACTGATTTTATTTTTGCACACGTGTCTCTGTTAACTAGGGATGGGCAGCACAGGCCGTGTGCAGGTGCTGCTGTTCCTTGGCGGTTCAGGAGGACTGCCACCCAATGAAACCACCTTTGCTAAGAGGCTGCAGCAACAGGGATATACTACTGGCCTAGTGGGTGAGATAACATATTGTGATAATTTATTCCCTGTAAGATTCTGCTGTAAGATTTCTCCTTATAATATATTTAATGTGTGGTCGGATTATTGGAATATACTGTAACACTCCACAAAAAGCAATGTGCTGCAAGGTGTAACGTTGGTTTGTGGCTTGACTTTCCTTTGTCCTCTGCTTGTGTATGTTTTAGAATGGATAAAAAAAGATTTTAGGAAACAAAAGGCAGATTAAGATGTATAAACATTCTTACTACGGGAACACTGGCAAACCAGTTGGTTTTGCATTTTCTGTTTTGTCAGAGTAAAGAAAGATGTCCATTGTAATTGAATGCATAAAATAACAAATATGTTTTGTTTGGTAATGTAACTGAATATTTGCCTGTAATTCTCTGTTCATCTTACAATATTTAAGAATTCATAGACATCTTTGTATTTCTGGTTTATCTTTATCTTTTTGTCTAGTTTTAAAGAGCCCATTATATACACATAGAGGAAAAACGTTTTTTATTAGGGTTTGGCAGCTAAAATGAATTATTAAATTGTATGAGCTGCTGAACTGATATCGATATGAGTACATGCCATAAAATCGCCCTAATTAAACAATGCTTCTATCAGTAGAGATACAAAATTGACTAATGTTAGGTGGTGTTGCTTAGGGCATCACATAAAACATGTTCCCCTCAAAAAAAGGTTTCCAAACTTTGCAAATTCATACATGGTACATACTATCTCCTCACCACAGATTTAGATGATTGATTTATTAGACCCAGGTATATTCATACATCAACTATAGCATCACCCTGCAGGAATAACATTCTTAGCTGAGGTTTCTTACGTAATACACTACAGTATGTTTTGTTTAAATTTTACAATATGCACTTTCTTACACTATGTCTCTAGGGCAGTAAAGGTAAATGGAATAACACAGAAGGTGAGTTGATGCAGCATGTTGCATTTGCTCAATGTACACTATTGTTTCAACATAAAGATAATTTGAATTTGATAATAATGGATCAAGAAGCCACAGCTCTCACAGAATAGTAGTCTCATACTTGGATTATATGTAATATGAAAATGAGATCCTGAATGCACAACAACTTGTACCTTTATGATTTATTGACTGTTGTGTATGAGCCTACCGATGATTTGTTTTCATGTAAAAGTCACTCTGTGTCACTCTGCATTCCCTTTTTAGAGCCTCAGGCTGAAGGCACTGCAAGCCTGTTCAGCTTTTAACAGGATTGGTGACTGGTGATGTCTCCACCTTGACAACCTTCACTCCAACAGCTCCCATTCCTTGTCTGTGTATTATTCCATGTATGCCTTGTATATTTCTAGATGTTTTAAATATTGCTTGTGTCTTTTATACACACATGTTTTAAATAACAGTTGTCTCGTTATCTTTTGTTTGTTTCCTTTCCGTTGCTTAATCTTTCTCTCTCTTCTCTTGCTGTGTCTCTATAGGTAAGTGGCACTTAGGTGTAAACTGTGAACACAGAGGGGATCACTGTCATCACCCGAACCAACATGGCTTCAGCTACTTCTACGGCCTGCCATTTACCCTGTTCAATGACTGTGTGCCTGGAGAAGAGAGTGATGTCCTGGCAGACCTCCAGCATACACTTAGAAACATGACCATTATGCTTGGAATTGGAGTTGTCACACTAGTAAGGCTGATTTTGTGTCCGCTGAGCTTTTATTTTCCACTCCTTATAAATGATCAGATGTAGGGTCTGGATCTAAAAAGAGACACAAATATAAAGAGAAGAAGTTGGCTGATGTATAAAACATAAAAGGGGAGGTTGCCATGGAGCAGGGAAGAAACTGGAAAACAAAGAGTTTCTGTGCTGTTTACCCCAAAGCAAAATAACTAATGCGTAATCATTTGGACATGAGTCACAGAGTTGGGAATAAAAGCTGTGATTGTAAAGCTCACAGTCACACTACCCAGAAACTGTTTTAGAGCTAAGCAAACTAATACTGAAACTAAAATTTGGTGAAGACATGGCATTGGCAAGTAAGACAAATGGGAACCAGCTGTGCATCAGGTGGAGCAATCAAGAAAGCCTGAAACAAATGTTTGTTCTAAATAGGAAAATGAAATGAGCAAATAATAAACGGTTAGAGTTAGAGTTGAGCTGCAGGGAAACAGAAGTCTATGAAACTAATTATAAAAACTGCATATATCTAAATAAATGGCACTGAAAATGAGTGACATGGTAATGGTTTGTTATGTCATCTGGTGGCAAAATTATGGAACTGCATCATAATCAACCTTTTCTATCAAGATTTTATTTTTTTTAATGCAGTAGTAAATTCTCAGAATATCTTTGCTAGTTACTGCGTAGCAGACACATGTTCATATTTAGCTGTGTGTTGTATGACAGTGGTTTTATATTTTATATATATTTATGATGTGTTATGTCATTTCAGCTGTTTATCCGTGTGTGTGGACTTTTTGAAGTCAGCCTGTGGCTCCTGGTGCTGCTTTTCTTTCTTAGTCTCCTGGCAGTGGCTGTGTGGTATGTGCCCTTTAAACTCCTGCCGATCTGGAACTGCATTATCATGAGGAACCAAGAAGTGATTGAACAGCCAATGACCGTGGATACGTTGCCCCAGAGGTTGCTGCAAGAAGCTCAGAATTTTGTGAAGAAGTAAGAATGCAAAACCAAAGTAACATTTTAAACAAAATTTCTGTGAAAGAAAATGTCAATACACACTATTCTGAGTAACCAAGTGGAATATTTCACTTGTGCAGGTTTATGTTTGATTACAGATTAACTAAACTTGTCCAGACCACAGATGTGTAATGTGTGTAGCTGTATTTCATCACAAGTTAGCATATAGGCTTTAAATTGCTTCATAACTAATTTCATTAAACACCTGGTTATTGCACTTTTTTAGATTAAAATGTGAAGCACAGTGTGTGTGGGATTCACTTACAATAAACACAGTGCTCATTTTTATGTTTGTTCTGAAATGTTATGTGACTAATCGATGATGTGATTGGTTGTTTATTTTGGTGGCTCAATTGTCTGTGGCACCTAGATATAAGTTATCTAAGGTGCTAGCTGTACAAGCAACAACATTTGTGGCTATACTGCCACTTACTGTCAGAGAAATACTTAACAGGACAATGACTCATGTTGGAAATGATACGCATGGCTGATTCCAGAGATTCACACTCAACTTCTTCCTGTTATTCTTTTCTCCTCTAAAGAAACGCGGATCGTCCATTCCTCCTCTTCTTCTCATTGGCCCATATCCACACACCTCTCTTCAAAACAGCTGCCTTTGCTGGCAGAAGTCGTCATGGTCGCTACGGTGACAACCTAGAAGAAGTAGACTGGCTCATCGGTGCGTTAGGGCTTTCAAGTGAAGGAGTTATAATGTACACACTAATGTGCATCGTTAAACATTATGTAATGGACTAGTGGTACTTAACGGGTGGTTAACTGTTCCACTTGGCCATCAGAAATGGAGAAGCTACTCAAGTGGTAACATGGCATTATCATTGAGGCCCTTATAGTTTCATTTCAGCAGTTCTGTTGATAGGATGTCTGTCATAATGAATATTACAAATCTTCTAATCAATTAATTCTTTCAGTTTTGCCTCCACATACGGTGGCTTCGATACTACTGCCTAAATTATTACTTCATTTACATGTAAATCCTTTCCTGCCTCCTGTGATTTCACTGTAGCGCTGCTAGAAAAAATATTAGACCTAAGTTCTAAAATACCCAAATTTTGCTTTAACCACTGGGGAAGACAGAGCACCAGGAAGCCATAACAGTCTCCTCTGTTTATGAAGTCTACACTACGTCTGGTATATCACCTACGTAATCTCTAATATTGTACTAATGTATTCTAGGTGAAATGACAGAGATAGTGGATTCCCTTGGTCTTGCCAACAATACTCTGATGTACTTTACATCAGACCACGGTGGACACCTCGAGGACTCTGACTCGATCATTGGCCAGAAAGGAGGCTGGAACGGCATCTATAAAGGTGAGATTCAATCTTTAATGTTTTTAAGGTATGAAAATATGTGTTTTTGCCATTTAAAAACTAAATAGCCTTCATGCACACATGAGTATTTAAATATAATTTATAATAATGTGTTGTTACTGTAAACAGGTTGGTTGGGATAACATTATATAGTGTATGCGATTTCCACATTCACTTTCACAAATTTTGATATTTGTGTGTGTTATTTATTTTTAAATTTCTCACCTCACAGGTGGTAAAGCGATGGGGGGCTGGGAAGGAGGGATAAGGGTACCTGGTATTTTCCGCTGGCCTGGCAGACTTACGGCTGGTAGAGTAGTGGATGAACCAACAAGTCTTATGGATCTGTACCCTACCCTGAAGTATTTAGCGAAGGACACACAACCAGACAGGTACAAACTGTGTATACAGTGTGTATTTTAGTTCACTAATTCTTTGTTTCCCCAGATTTTTCCCAAAAAGGTTGAAAAGCTTCCTACAATGGTGCACCAAACCATTGTTTAGCAAGGCTGGGGAGAAAGGACCATACAGTTACTCAAAAGTTGAGCATAATAATTTAAGTGTTTTGTATCCAGATGATTATAGTGTGGATCCCAAAGTACCTTATTATCTGCAAACAAACACATCCTTTGTTTCTGAGAAGGCTGCTGTGTGAACACTAATTCAGCAAACACCCTATGTGACATAAAGAACACCAGAGAGAGGATTCAAATTTTTTGTTTTTCCTGTAAGTCAAATTGCGTATTGACTTTTTACATGGTTGTTTATGACTTAGTAACATGACATAATAAGCTTATGATGTTTATGAGGCACAATAGTTATCCTCAACATTACATGTGTTGAAATCTCTCAAAATGGTAATGTACACTGTATGTCACTATTAGCAATTAGCTTCTCTTACATGTCATCTTAAAGATTGATATTTGCAATGTGACATTTCCTCATAAAACAAAAATGTCAGAAGTCTAGAATCTCTTTCCTCTTATAGTGTAATGCCCATTGATTTTAAATCTTTTCGTCTTTCCCCTCTCCCTCCTTCTGTGTCTTTGTTGTACCTTTTTCGTCCAGACATTTGGATGGCTATAACATCATGCCACTGTTGGAGGGGAAAGTAGAGAGATCAGAACATGAATTCATGTTCCACTACTGTGGGGCTTACCTGAATGCAGTACGCTGGCACCCTCCTGGCAGTAAGCTCACACACACTGTTGACACAGAGATGTACTGAATCATCTGGTACTCACACATTTTTGAAACACTTGCTACGCTTGAAAAAAGGTGTGAAAATCAAGGATAAACATTTAGTTTATCTAATTTAGTTTTATTGATTTCCAGATATTGTTTGACAGGAAGACCTATCTAAAAAAATAAAAACAAAAACAGTCATTAGTTTTAGATTTAGATTCAGTTTGCAGTTTTTTAAATACAGTTAGCTAAAACTAATGCAGTTTAGTACAATGTTTCTATAACAAATCCTCCCTTCATGAAGGAGGCTATGTATAATTTTTGTTGAAACAGTTTTAGAGAGATGTTGATTTAAGTGTATTTATGAAAAATGTAATTGTCTTTTATTGAATTGTGTTAGGCTCAAAAACCTCTGTATAAAATAGTTTAGCCTCTAAATGTTCATACAGAAGAATCAACACCTCTACAAAACAGTTTTATCCAAAAAAGAACAAAAGGCTTTATTGTAGGACGGTTGTGTTAGACTATATTAGTTTCTCTCTCTCTTCCTCTCCTGCTACTGAAGTTATGTTTTAAAAATGCAAACATGTAAATAATGTATGTAGCCTGTCTTAACATGTTCTGCGTTCATGTGCATGTTCACACATTGACTGGTGTATATTTCTCTGCAGGTAACTCAATCTTCAAGATACACTTTTTCACTCCCAACTTTTCTCCCCCGGGTGCTGGTGGATGCTACGGCACTAAAGTGTGCCTGTGTCATGGAGAACATGTGACATATCACAATCCCCCACTTCTGTATGACCTTTTTCGTGACCCCTCAGAGTCCCACCCGCTGAACTCTGATACTGAGCCACGATACGTTGAAATCCTTGAGCAGACTGCCAAAGCTGTGGAGAAGCATCAAAGTACATTCACATACAATCAGGCATCTGACGACCCTCATTCACACACTAGCACAGAAGCACACAGCGTTCAAAGCCAAATGACTTGGGAGAAGATTCTGTGGAGACCATGGCTTCAACCCTGCTGTGGGACCTTTCCTTTCTGTGGCTGTAAAGAAGATGTGAGGCATATTTAAAGCTACAGAATGTAATTTCTTTCAGTATTCCTTTGAAGTTAGACTCTCAGAACAACCTGGCAGCAGTGCAGAGATATTTATTTCAAAAACTTTTGAGTGAGTGTCTCACTTCTAACCAGTCAGAGAGCTATTTCAGCTATTTCTGCTTTCATGAAGTGCAGCATTACAGCAGGAAGAGGGAGGACTGAGAGAAGTAGAGTGATGAAGTTTATACCTAATAAATCTCATGAATGACAGAGGTTTCTTACAGTTTTTTACACATTTCTTTGTACAAAACATTTCTTTAATACAATTAAAATGAACAAAAAGACCCCTTTTGAGAAATGGATACATGAATGAAAATTTTAAATAAAATGAAGGCATCCAAAATGTAATAAATTACCATTGGATTCAAAATTCTGTGAAGATGAAACATTATACTCACTGCAGTCAGTGCAGTGTTACAACTGTACTTATTCAATGCAAAGGGGAGTTTGTGTAGAATCTGTTCAGCTGGTTCCCTTATTTAAAATAAAAAATGTTAATATTACTTGGAGTATGTAAAAAAAACAAAACACCCAAGCATTTCTGTCTAATTGGTAATTTAAGATTCAGTCTTTCACCCTTAACTAGCTGGCCCTTTTCCTGCATTTAAATTACTGCACCTACATGCAGAGATATTGTGAGATTACTTAAATATTTGTGATGGCATTGTTGCTAATTCAATCTACCAGTTCAGTTAGTTAGGAACAAAAATGGAGATAAAATTCCTAAGAGTGTAGTTTAGACTGTGAGCCATTAGAGGGCACAGTGAGACTGTTCTTCCGAGATGCACAGCTCCACTGTGTGTAAGAGATCATCATTAGAAGAGTAACTCCCTTCTTGTGCATCTGTATTATTTTGGATACATAATAATGCATTTTAATCTTGCAAGATATATATATTTTCTTGTCATTTATTTATAAGATCAGAAGACAAGTACAGCTGAAGAACAGCACTAATCAAGGCATAAGTCATAGTTAATGGTGGTCAGCCAGGTGTCTTAATTTGACCACAGGGTCTCCTTGTGGTCAAATTAAGACACTTTTCCAGACAATAATAAATGAATTTAAAGACTGTGTGTACTTCTCCATCATTGTCATCATCATTCATTATCATCATCATCACAGACTGTCTCCCTTTAGCAGTGGCTGACTGTCAAAACATGAAAGTTTGCTACAGTGGCAGGCTATAATTGCTCTCATCCCTTCCCTCCTCTGCTTCCTCTTCTTCCATCTCCTCAAACTGCCTTCTTCATCTCCACCTCCTTGTTTTCTTCCTTTCCTGCACATCGTCTCCCTCTAGAAACTCCACTTGTGTCTGAAAGTGAGAAGAAAATTTCATCATCACTGTAATTGTTGTCATCACAGTTATAGTATTTACTTCTGTCCCTCCAGCGGAACCTCGTACATCAAACACCCAGCAAGTTCATTACAGCAGCCACTCCATTAACTCTCTAACAGTAAATCATGCAGTCAACCATACATAACTCCATTTGGCTGAACATCAGAGTTAATGATGGCTGGTGGGATAGAATGCTACTGGCTGTGCATCATGTCACATATGTTGCCATGTGCAGACATCCTCACATAGAAACATACATGCATACATGTGTGCACAGATGTAAATGCACACTCTTTTGCACACAGATTGTATCACAGTATTTTGAACAGATCAGTGATTTTCTGCAAAGGTCAGTGTTTCAGGAGATGCTGTAAACATTTATATAACTCTCTGTTTGACACTCATGAACACACACACACAGCTTGAAACGATATTGCATGCCTGCTTAGACATTAGAAATAAATCTCCTGCTTTAAACATGTTACATACACACACGTATAAGAGGCTATTATTGCTGGTTTTTAACTAGCATTCTGTGCCCTTAGTTTGGAAAATGGAGAACAGAGGTCATTACAGACTAGAAAATGGTTTTCAAAATTAACACTGTCAGCCAGCTGTTGCAGCATAGTTTTGTTGTGGAAAGTCTGTTTTCCATGATGGCAATTAGTTTTCACTGCTTTAACTTCACTGACAATGTTGAACAAACAAAACAACTGAAGTTTGATTTGTGATTCAAAGATAACTCTGACATTTAAATGCCAAACACAAACACATCATATGTGTTCTATAAGTCAAATTTGTTTCTGATAACTTTGTATGCTTCTGCCATATGTCTATTATCTTCTCCCATCCCTTTGTTTGCTCAAATTATTTGTTTTTCTCTGCAGTTTATCATGGCAGATATTTTGACTTGTCATAGTAAGGAAAGCACAAGTTTTACTAATGTATGCTGACTACATAAATACCTACACACAAGAGTTCAAGCTAAAGAGCTGGTTTGGCTCTGTCCAAGGACACGAAAAAAACAGTCCTGCCAGCACTTACTTTCACCTATAGATGCAACATTTAATTAAATACAATATGTTAATACTGCGTTAGCTTCACTGCCAGTATACCTACAGTTTCATCTCAAGCTAGGTTATTCACCTGGCAGATCCAGCTCCATACTGTACATAAAACAGGCACATAGGTGTGATTTTCATCATATAACTCTCCAAAAGAAAGCAAATAAATGTGTTTTACAAAATGTCAAATTATAACATATGGAAAACTTTAGTTACAAAAGGGCTTTCTATAGATGTCTAAAATCAAAATTTGTGCACTTTGTATCTGAGTAACTGAAAATGCTCAAATGGTGAAATAGCCACCTAATGATCTTTACACCTTGAGATGACTTCCTGTACCTATTTTATCCTCCTGCAGTCTGTGTATAAAAATATTCACTATATATTTGCAGAGCTTCAAACACAGTAGCTGTTAGTTGGCTGTGAAACTGGGAAAGTCAGGCAAAGAAAATCTATTTATATAAATGAAAATGAGAAATAAGTATGTGTGGCTGGTCAGTGACCATATTACTGTTCTGTTTGGTAGTTTTGCTAAAGCCACAACCTTGAAACCAGACCTCGGTGGTAAAGTGTCACATATGATTTCAATCTACAGCCTGTGCCCAACACAGCATGTACTCTTTGCCCTTCAAATTCAGCCACTTATAATTTTCTCATAATTGAAGCTAACAGTGTCTGCAGTGGGTTGAAAAGGCCGTGGCAGCAAGATCAGGAAACTAAATAAAACAAACCCTGCACAATCTTAAAAACTAGGTGCATTGTAAACAGGAGGAAAGTTTAGATTGCAAGATGCAAGTTGAATTCAACATCTAACCTGCTAATGTTTTCTAAACAAGTCCAGGACTCTACCAATATTGCTCCATTTTCATTCCATCCATTTGCCAATTTATCATTTTCTCTTTCTGCTGAACTGTCTGTTTAACTGGGGAAACTGAAACCAAGAAAAAATCTCTGGTGGTTAGTTTGTTTCCTGATGCTCTGGTCTGTTTTGTTCAGATGTGGTCTCACTTACCACAATAGATTGCTGTGGCAAAGCACCATTTATACACCACTGCAACACTATTGCATTAGGAAGCATGAGAAATGTGTGTGATGGAGGGAGGATGTGTCTGTCAGGTTTGTTAATAATTAAGGCTTTAAAAGAGCAGGACAAAGGTATCTATGCTGCTATTAGTGCCAAATGGATTTGTGTGTTTATGCACATGCATTACACATCTTTATATGTAAGGACATAGTCCAGAGAGAAAGAAAATATGCATAACTATGTTGTTGTTTAGCCCTGCGATAGACTGGCGACCTGTCCAGGGTGTGCCCCGCCTCTCGCCCGTAAGCTGGCTGGGATAGGCACCAGCGCCCCCGTGACCCCTGCGGGGACTAAGCGGTATAGAAGATGAATGAATGAATGAATGTTGTTGTTTATATCATCAGTTCAGCACAGGCAGATTTATGTGCATGTACATACTAGGTTGTGACATTGTATGTGTGCATGTTTTTAGCACTGTGCAGAATCAATACTGGATGAAATAGACTCCAGGAGATTAAATGTCGTATTTGCAGTGAATCTTTGATTGCACTAACTCTAACTGACTTTAAGCATGTCTGCATGTGTGTACTTTTCTCTTCTATCTTAAGGTAAATCTGTACACTGTGAATTTGAAAATTTTGTTGAATCAGCTAATATTTTTTTAACTTAACATAAATAAGTTTGCCTGTGACACCTACGGGGACTTCGCAGTCCAGGAAATGGATGGATGGATAAATAAGTTTCTATTTTCAAGCTAATTCTACTTAAAATTTCTAGTTATTACTGTCAGTATAGATAATAGAAACATTAGTTCACTTGAAGCATTTAAAATTAAAATTAATTAATTACTTTCTTAGAGTTCACTCAACTCAACTCAAATTAAGTTGATGTAAACCCTGGCTACAAACTTGGTTTAAAGAAAGTGGTCATGGTGGAAAGTTGCTAGGTGTCTTTAATACATATGGACTTTACAGCGTGGTTGTTTATTTTTACACTATAACTATGTAAACCATGAAAAAGTTGCTGTTGCTGATTTCAATCCCTACCTCCATACATTTAAACAGTATTCAAATTGCTGGCCACAACTACATGTGATTGTTATGCACTGATCTTAGTACATACTAGTTCCATCAGATGCTGTTTTTAATGTTAGCTGCAGTACTACAGTTCAGTTTCTGAGTTTGAAGATGTAACTCTTCAAATGTATTGTTTAATTTCAGTGAATGCTTAAGTTAAATTAACAAATGGACAAAAAAACAGAGTGACATTAGAGAGAATCCTAAATAAGATTACATAGATTTTTAACTTCAAACAAGTATTGACCTTGTTCAATATATTAATAAATGTAAATAAACAAAACTAAGTGACACGTTAACACAACATGCGATACATTTAGTTGTGTTAGAAGAACAAGTTGCATATGTTGACTTGACTTAAAAATTGAAGGCAGCCCTTCTACTAATATTTTTAAGTTAAAACAACTTATGTTTTACAGTTAAAACACTGGTGCTGTACCAGACCATGTGTGTGTGAGTGTGTGTGTGATTAAGGCTACAGCGTCTGGTATGAGTATGTGGCATGCTGTGAGCCATATGGTCAAAAGTGCTCCCCGCAGGGGATAGTGCTCCAGGCAGGCATACAAATAGTCCAAATATAAGGTATTTGTACTAGCATATTAGCACTCTCAATACACACATACAGTATTCACAAATGTACACTGCTGTGCAAACTTAGCCAAACTACTCAAATGCACACACAGAGTTTCACAAATGTAGACGCAATGACAAGCAAAACACTTCCAGTCATTAATATTATCATGCACACACAGATATTCTATGCACAATCACAAACCAACATATTACCCCCTGCATGCTTGACATGCAGCCCCTGTTTGGTTACAGGAAGTGTTTAGTGAGGTGGGGTTTAATGAGGAACAGATAGCTAAATAACTAGGCTAAGGGACAATTGTAGCCTTAGACACACACACAAACACACACTGTATTTAACCTCTCTTCCTGTCCTTATGCCTCTTAAGCTGACACAATTTGGCTCCAACACATCTGTTTTTCAGTTTATCGCTCAAGAGCAACAGCTCTCTGGCTTTATATTGCAGAGACACACTTTGACTCAGGGGCAAAAAAAGAAATCAACTGCAACAAAATGTTAAATTACTCCCAGTTAGTCAGACATGTCACAGCAGTGTGTGCAATTTAGGAAAATTACAGGTTTTCAAAGCATGACCCGCTCCCACATCTGACACCTCGGCCTACATCAGCTACAACACACACACACAGACACATACAGCATCAAATAGGTTTCCTGAAAACTACATGCATATACTCTGGCCATACATGTAGTTTACATATGTTTGCAACCACTAGATAGGTAGTAACAGTTTGTAGGGCTTGCATTTTATAGTCTTAGACTTCTGGGGCGGAGGCACAAATATAAAGAAAAAACTCTGTCACTGCCCAACTGCTTTGTTGAGGCAAGATATTCACTTTAGTCTAACATAAATTAAATCCATTTAGGATGGCAAACACAAAACGCTACTAAATGATGATGGTAGTCTCAAAATTATTCAACTCTCAGAATCCTTCATGAAAGCACACATTTGCAAAATAGACATTGTCTTAAGCACAAATGATGTAACTAACCAAGGACTTGAGACAGTACATGTCCATTAACTGAACTGGCTAGGTGTTTGTTGAGTGTCATGTTTCAGTACATCTTGTACAGTGGCTATACTACCTGGATGTGGTAGAAAAAGAGAAAACCCTTAAGACGTACATTTCTACAGACCAAAAAATTCATGTCCAATATACTCAAAATGATATAATGTTTTGGGATCTTGGTCTGTGCAGGTCTGTGTACTTTCTGTGCCTATGGATCAGTGGTATGTCTGGAGGAAGAAGAATGAAGCGTACGTGGAGTAAAATATGGTGAATTTGAAGGAGGCAGTTGCAGCACACAAACTTAAGAATATTAGTAATGAACCAGATGCCAGTGTCCATGGAGAATGGGCTGAGATTCCTTAGGAACACTGCCAGAAGCTAATGTCTGCCTAGGCATCATGTTTGACTCATTAGAAGTTGCATTTTGTGTTGAAAATGTTGTAGTATTAGTTTGTTGAGCTATTTCCATTGTTCTTGCTTGATTTATTCATTGCAAACACCTGAAAGTTGCATAATTTTGACTGCAATTGTACAACCACTTTGAAGCATTTACAGTAGATATTCCTCCATAATTCATCATGACTGGCTTTAGGCTGATGAAGAGCATAGGGAATAGGACACAGAGCAGGAATGAATTATAGGAAAAATGGTGTGATGGTCAGTGAAGGCAGGAGGAGCGAGCTGTACAACAGAGAGAATGGAGGAATAGGAAGAAGAAAAGAGGAAGAAAAAAGTGCTTGAGGTGTGACCAACAAAATACAGACTGTCTGATGATAAACTGAACAATGTTTTTATCCTTGGAGGGTTACAAGAGACAGGGAGAAAGGGAGAGAGTCAATTTATTATGGAAGAATAGTTGTAAACCACCTTTTCTCATACTATTTCATAGAGAGAAAAACTGACCAACAGATGAACATGCAGCAGAACAGAGAAAAACACTGGTAATGGAATGTCTGTGGAAAGATACCTGAGAAGACAGGCTGAAATAGGGATGAAAGTAAGAAAAGTAATTGCCAGACACTGATCCAAATGGGATGAAGGATAGAAAGTCTAAATTAAAATTGCCATGGTAGCAGGGAGAAGTGGATGCTTTTGGAAAGAGCCCATAAAACAGGAGCGACGAGGAGAGAGAAGCATGTAGGGATGCAAGGAGTAAGCTTTAGAAGAGAGGCAGGTCTCAAATCTAAAATAAACTATTATACTTTATACATACTACACTGTAGCCAATTTCGTTGTATACATGATGTACAATGACAATAAAGGCTATTCTATTCTGTATAGTGAGCCAAATGTATATGGACGCCACTGTGTATTATAGTTATTGGACTGTTTTCCATGGTTTTGTGAAAAGCAACTTTTGTTGAAATTCTGTTACTTCCATCAATTTCATTGCTACCCAGGGCAAATATCATACTGTTATTATACGGCTTCCTCCCACAGTACAAAGACATGCAGTTAGGTTAACTGGGAACTCTAAATTGTAGGTGTGAGTAAGAGCACGAATGGCTGTCTTTGTCTATATATGGCCCTGTGATGGCCTGGCGACCTGTCCAGGGTGTACCCTGCCTGTCGCCCATATGTAAGCAGTGATCGGCTCCAGCACACATGCGACCCCTACATGGACTAAGCGGTTCAGAAAATGGATGGATATTCTTTAGTTGCTAATTACTTTGTAGGTGTAGAAACCGACTTGTCTGACAATAATTCTGTTTCTCATTTGGTGTGAAAAAACTTGACAGGCCTGCACATACTGTAGCTCTGATGTTAACATTATCATATAACTTTGGGATTAATTGGAGTATAAAATTCATAACAATAACACAACTATATAGATTTGTGTAATATTTGAGTGTCCACCTGCTTTTGGCAATGGAGTGTATCATATTGTCTGCAGAAATAGGAAGGGGACAAAAAAGAAGTGGATGTATGAGAGGAACATCTCATCTTGAAGGAGAAAGAGAGATGAAAAGAAAGATTGAAAAAGCAAGAAGGAGAGGAAACATTCTTGAAAGATGGCTGAATACTTCCCTGTCATCCCTGGAGAGATAAGAGGCAGAGAGTAGGATCAACCACAGAATGAGAGAGAGAGAGAGAGACAGAGTGCAGAAAAAAGGAGAATGGACATGAACAGAGATGGAGAAGGGTTCAGGGGGCACAATAATGACAAACTGACAAGAGGATGATCGAAGCATGGGTCATGTGTACCCACAGGAAAGAGAGACTGAGAGAGGCAGTGGAGAGTATAGAGGCAGAGAGGCGACAGCAGATTGAAGGGTTACTCTTTATGGGGAAAGGAGAGATTGAGGGATATTGATGTGAGGAGGGAGGACAGAGATGAGGACCGACAGCTCAGGATGAAAAGAAGGCTTCTGGCACTAAAAAAAAGAGAGGGCTGATGAAACAAAGAAGGGGAAAAAATGATGAGAGCCTGAGAGGGGGAAACAGCCACAGAATGAGGAGAAGAAGGGAGGAACTAATTGGGGGGGTGAGATCCACTGAGAATATGTAGTAGGTTGCACAGAGACAGTTATTTGGTGTTTTGGAAAGTACACAGGGAGTTGAAGGAGAAACTGAGAAGCAGGAGTGACTGTGTTAGAAAGGAGTTATGGATGCAAATCAGACGGGACTGAAGATTTCCCCTCTGACAAATCTATAGATTTCATGTAGAATGAACCCGTCTATAAAAATGAAAGAAATTACTGAAATATGTGACCCGGTGACAAACTATTATTAAGAGAAAACTATAAGAACAGGCAGCACAGAACAGACCCTACACACTGAAATTAGTACGAACATCCTCTAAAACACATTGAACTATGAAGGCTAAGCTGATGGGGCCCAGCTTACAGCACACCTCAGCACAGCTCTCACAATTTGAAGCCACAGAATGAAGTTTGAGGTTTTTAAACTGGACTGCAAACTAAGACAGATATTTCAATTGGGCTGTTGAGACTGTTGGACACAGACAAACTTGGCATCTCAGAGAATATAGACTTTGTTGGTTTAGGCAACAAGATGAAATTCAGACAAAAGCGACATTTCCTGCCACACTGCAGGCTACTGTGTGGAGCCACAACCACCAGGTTCTTTATTAAAATAAAACTGATACAGTTAGACCAAGACAAATAAATAAAATTTAATCTACAGTGGGTTCAGAAAATGTTCACCCCCCCTTCATGTTTTTCAGTTTTGCTATGTTGCAGTCTCATGCTACAATTGTACAATTGTTGAGTCTTTCTGGGTATGACTCGACAAGCTTTGCACACCTGGATTGGGAGGTTTCTGCCATTATTCTTTGCAAATCCTCTCATGCACAGTCTGGTTGGATATGGACTGTTCCAGAAAGGTTCAATAGGTTCAAGTCAGGGCTCTGGCTGAGACACTGAGACATTCAAAGTTTTCCCTAAGCTACTTGTGTTGGCTGTGAGCTTAGGATCATTGTCATGTTGGAAGGTGAACCCCAGTCTGAGGTCCTGAGAGCTGTGGAACAGGTTTTAATTGAGGATATCTCTCTACTTTGCTCCATTCAGCTTCCCCTCAACCTTTACCAGTCTCCCAGTCCCTGCTGTTAGAATGGTATTGGACAGGTAATGAGCAATGCCTGGTTTCCTCCAGACATAACATTTAGAATTGAGGCCAAATGGTTCGATCTTGGTTTCATCAGACCAGAGAATCATGTTCCTCACAGTCTGAGAGTTCTTCAAGTAAGCTTTCATGTGTTTTGCATTGACTCCAGGCTTCCATCTACCAGTCACATCACTAGTCAAGCCATAAAGCCCAGATCAGTGGAGGGCTGCAGTGATGGTTGTCCCTCTGGAGCTTTGTCCCATTTTCACACAAGGTCTCTGGAGCTGAGTGATCATGGGGATCTTGGAGACCTTCTCCTCTGATTGCTCACCCGAATTTGAGAATTATGGATGCCACTGTGCTCTTGGGAACCTTCATTTTTGAGCCTTCTCCAGATGCCTTGCAATAATCTTCTCTATATATATCTGATGCATTATCAGATGGACAAACATCTAAAGTGCCTAAAGCTTTGGCACAGTACTGGAGGCAATAATAACAACAACAACATCAACAATAATAATAATAATATAATGTGTGTGAGTTAGTTTATATACATTTACATATGCTTCAATAATGCTGTACATAGTTTTCATTTTGGGGGAAAAACTGGAGAGGGAGTTGATGTGTCAAAGGGTTGACTTCTCTCTCGGGAGAATGATTGCCTAAGTGGGAAAGATGCTGACTCACTCAGTTCAGAGGAAAATGTTGGTAATGAGCGAGGGTGAACTAGCCAAAAGTGGGTGAAAAGAAATAAAGGAGATGAACTGAGGACTAGGAGAAATGACAGAGAAAGATAGAGAAAATGGGGTATGGAGGAGATTTATTAGGGAAAGAGAAACAGAATAGGGAGGTGAAGGGTGTGGTGCGAGTGAGGTCATGCTTTAGCTGTCAATAAACATATGTAGGTCATCCTGCTTTTGCTCTCCTTAAATCATGCACACCTGTTTCTTACTGAAAATGACAGCATGTTGGAATGTACCAGAAATATGTTTGTGTTGGTGGTGACCTAACAAATCCTACAAAATTAACAACGAAATTTATTTTTTGTTTGGCAGGTTGTAATTTCCTTTGTGTGAAGAGACAACAGACAAAAGAAAGAAAAAGTAAAGGAACTCACATATTTGAAGAGCTACTTTAGACAACATGTGTTACTGAATAAACACAGAAAATCCACCACAGCCTCAGTGAGCGTGACTGCATAACATCTAGAGTCACTGTACTGTACTGCACTGTACTGTGCTGCCTAGGCTGAACAAGATGTACAATATACTGTTCATGTGAGTTCCTGGCAAAATAAAATGATAGTGCTCTCAGAGTAGTAAGATTAACTGCTTTTATACATGTTAAAGTTATATTAGAGAATAAGTGGCGATACCTTTCATCTTGTTGAATCTCTGTAAAAATACATAGCAGATTGGAGAAATGTAAAGCTGAGAGTTAAACAGGGTGGTGTCTCTGTCATCTGTCATCATCATCCAAACTGTCTAAATGTCATCAGGGTGGAGTGTGACAATTGTGCTCACTCGTTTGTGCATTATAGCAAGATGACACTTTGTGCAGTGTGCTTGTAAAGACTAAAAAATCTCATAGCTAGAAGAAAACAACAATCAGTACCTTTTCAGACATGGTCAGCCTCCCATTAAAAGCACTGGTGTTTTCCAAAGGTTAGGAAAAACAATACAGGACAATAAATGCAACCTCCTTGTCCAACATATAATGCTCTGTCAAGTATATTAGGCATCTTAGATAAGTTAGCATCAAATGGTCAAATGGTCCACTTCTTACTTCGACTTATCTCACCTTTACATATTAATCATAACTATAATAATAACACTATGTGTGCATCAAAAGGACATGTTGTACTTCTTGTTTCGCAAATATATGCAAGACATCAAACTGTGTTTTTATCATTGACCCCTGATTCTGGTCTGGTTAGGAGAGTAGTAGTAGTTGTTGTACTTCATGTTGTGTAGTGAGTTAAGTTTTTTAAATCTAATCTGAACAGTACAAACATATATAAAATCAACCCTGGGGTGCTTTACAGCAGATGAGGTCTGACTGACTAATATCAGATATGTAATAGTATCTGGAAGTTTAATAAAGTATCTTTTCGGTTACACTACCATGTCACTTAGACGTATTCTTGTTCTTATAAGAAAAACTGATCTAAACTACAGCGTAGACATTGTTAATGTTGTAAAGGACTTTTTCATTGGAATATCTACATAGATGTTCAGATGCCTATAATCAACAAACATTATTCCTGTGTTCCATTGGTACATTGTGTTTTGTAAAACAATTTTCTGACTTTAAAAGACTAATTGATTATTGAAGCCCTTTCACTATAATGTTAGCACAGCTAAAAACATGTATGTTCTCAGAGAAAACAGTGACATTTTTAAGTGACCCCAAACTTTTGAAAAGTAGCCTATGATTAAAAGTCAGAATCAAAATTCTGTCAAAATTAGTCTTCACAGTCAACATGAAGCTTGGCGGTAAGTAGGCTTTATTGTTGGTCTCTTGTATTAGACAGTGGAAGTTTTGGAAATAGTACCCCATAAACTAGAACCTTCTCATGCAGTATCAGCTGTTTTGAATGTTTACCCCATTTATTTGCTATTATCAGTTCAATCAAGAGCGATACACACATACAAAATGATAATATATTTAAATGTATGCATGAATATTAGGAGTATGCTGACTTTTTTGGGCAGACTCTAAATAAAAGAGATGTAGGTAGATGAGGAGTAGGACATTTCTCAATGGAGTCCAGGTATTGGTGGCAGTGAAGGTAAAAAAAAGACCTATGAGGAGCCAAATTGAGGTGTACCTGATATAGAAGGACCAATCTAGATGATCATGGTGGATGGTTGGGTGATGGCCAAGGAAAAGGAACTGGGAAGCATGATGGAGAGCTTGTGAACAGAAGCATTTACTGCAAGATTGAATGGCAGAGTAAGGTTGAGATATGTGGCACGTAAATGACAGCTGACAGGAGCAGAGAAAGAGGCAAATTGAAAACTAGGTAAGAATTGACTGGATCACAGACACCAAAATGCAGAATGATTAGGTAGAGAGGTAAACACCCTCTGGCACCTGCATGAGTTAAATTGACACAAGATAGAGAAAATGAGACTGAAAAAGGGGAAAAAAGGAAAAACAAGTGTCTTCCTGACTGAACTTACACTTTCCAGCTCTGTTCTTACGCCAGCATACCTCAGTAGGGGCACTCTGCACCCACTGTACCAATAGGCCAGAATGTACATGTCATCAATATGTGTCATAACTAGCTGACTTGTAGTGGTCATAAAGGACATTCACATTATTTTGCATAAACAGCTTTTGCGTGCATCTCTTCATCATGTTAATACAGCAGTAATAATTATCACAGGAGAAACAGACATCGCATAGATAGTGACAAAGTCCATGTACAGTGGAAGCCAGGGTGGATAGCTGGGTGACAAACAAAACAGGAGAAAACTCTTAGTTTGAAACCAATAGTTAGTGTTGTTACTATTTTAACCAAAATCATTAATATAAATAAAAACTTTTAGCAGTCATTAAATCGCATGATAACATTCAACGTGGGTGTTTATTGAAGTCACAGAATAAGTTGCAGGACTCAAAGTTTCAAAATCACTCTTATCATGTGAGTATGCAATCACACTAACTTTAGCATGATTAATAAATGAGTGTAATGCATAAATTAATTCGTCTTTATTTTTCATTTTATTTTCCTTGGCAAAAAGCAAAAAACCATAAGGAAAAAAATTG
>OMLM01007443.1:38138-51345 GCA_900302695.1 Helostoma temminkii
CCAGGAATTCTGCTAACAGCAGATTGAATGAGTATTGTAGTGAACATCTGTCAAAAGTTAAAGGGTAGATTCTAGTCATCATCCAGATGACAACAATACTGTGTCACAGTACATCCCAAGGCAAGAACATATGTTTTGAATTTTTCCAACTTGAGATGTGTAGGAATGCTCAGTCTGTGCAGCTTACTGAAGTCACCAACAGCCAGTGAATCTGAATCAGTTTGTTCAGCAGAGTTGGCAGACTGACTTGTTGTCTGTCTAAATATGAACCGGGCGCTTCAGGGGATGTTTCTTTCCCTCTCCTTCACCTCCATTGTCTTGTTGGGTCCAACTGTCTGTATCCCCTTTCTTATTCTTCTATCCCTGTTGTCTTTGTGTTTCTTTTGTTTGTTTATTCATTTCTTGGTGGTTCACTCTTAAGTGGACACTTCCTTTTGTTCTATAGCTCCTCTCTATCTGTTACCCCTTCTCATCTGTCTCTAATCTCTCATGTCTGTTATGCTCTGACAGAGGTTATTTTATATTATTACAAAAAGCAACACATTATTTGATTCCTGCAAATGCATCTTGACATGTCATGACAATGTTATTTGTAACTCAACATGAATTTCCTGTGGTTTATACTAAGGTACCTTTGAATGTCAGATTTTTTTTGGAAAGGTTTAGCTCATGATTACAGTTTGGCTGGAAACCATAATCATGAGCTAAAGCTTTCTGAGAATGCAAGATTTATAAACTCATAGAAGTAGTCACACATCCACTTGCACAATCACCAATCATCTTTTGCCCTTTCACATGTGACAGATCTTTCGCAACATGACCCTGATCGTACACATACACACACTGTAGAAAATTTTGATGTTCCAAGATTATGTGTGTGACATGCACAGATATAAGAATGTATGTATGTACTGTATATAATAAACATACACAAATACAAACATACATACACACAATGCCACAAAAGTACACATACACAGAGTTGCATATAAACAAAAAAGCACACATACACACCAAACCAGGACATATGGTATTTGCTTTAGACATTCATGGTCTCTGGGTTATCAGTCCATTCGACTTTGGGGATTTGCTGACTTTTAATCTAGTATCACCATGAGGTCGACATTTGTTTTGTTTTTTTAATGCAATGATCTATTGTATCTGTAGGAGTCTGTTTGAGACATCCGTACTCACCTCAGACTGAACTCCACCACCAAATACATGCAAAACTATTACATTTGGACAGCTGTACTCAGTCTGGTTATCTTGCTAAACTAAGATGATGACTATGAAAGTAGCCTATTACTGAAGCTGCATAGTAGCAGTTCCTGTGCTGCATTCAGGCACAAAATTATGTTTAGATCACCTATTTACATTACATTACAGTCATTTGGCATTTAGGCCGCACTCATAAGCCAACACACAATCACTGTGATTGTGTAGGTAAACCAGAAGAAAATACAGCTAACACACAGCACATAATGTACACAACATATACTACATGCAAGCAACAGACAACTGGAACAAAGATCACAGATTTAAAAGTGGGTTGTGACCACTGTTCTTAATGTCATGTTGTGCCCTCACATTGCATAGATACACAAGCAGCCTTATGTATGTTCATACCCAAAATCTTTTTTACCAAGTGCAATTGTGAGGCATAAGATGCAGTGCAAATCACATAAGAGTGTTCAGCTGCAGTCAGTATGTTTTAAGAGACAAACACTAAGTCATATCTTTTTTCCAAGTCACCCATGAGGTTGTCAGCTCAGTGCCAATAATGTAAAGGTATTGTAACATTCAAGCTACAACAGACACAGGGGAGTGAGGTATATTTAATATATCTGATGCTCTCTGTAATTCATTCTGCACTGACCAGAATTACTTCAGTGACTTTCATATAAATGTGGGCTGTTACAGAATCTAGGGAATAAGAAGACATCACCATAACTGGGGATTAATGTTATCCTGCCTTCATTGTCAGTCTGAAATGGCAGCCCACATCTTCCCATTTTCTCTATGCTCCTTCTCTTTTTCTTATTCACTTATTCTGTTTCTCTCCCTTTTATTCTGCCTCCCACCTAGTCTCCTGCCCCCAAAGAAGATAAAATTGAGATTACATTAGCAAGATCTTCTTTCTTGTCTCTCTGAGGAAAAGAGCATAATTGCTGTGCCTGGGTCTTCAGCAGAGTCCCTCGGCTCTTATTGTGCTTTAAGAAACCTAATTTCCACTGCAGCGCTGCCACACTTAAGTTAAAAATGAAAAAGGTACAGCTGTATTTTTACAAAATTACATAAATTTAAAGGTAATTTATAGAAGGGATTACAGAACAATTCTCCACATACTAAATTAAACTGTAACACGGAGAACTAATGTCCTTGGGGAAAAAAGGCTTTTTAACCCTTTTAAAAGACAACTATATTTTTCTATTTCTAAGAGTCTGGTGTTTCTCTTTATGTTGCGAAAGTGCAAAATTTAGAACTGGAGATGAGAGGGTTGTGGAAGGCAGCAGTGGGAAATGGGACAGTAAAAACTACAAATACAGTCTCTGACACAAGCCTCCTGCCTCCCTGAGACTGTGTATTATTATGGCTTCCTGATACTAACCAGCTCTCTCTGTGTCATGGTCTCTTTTATTGCTCCCTTTCAGTGATTTCTCTTTCATCTTTTATTTAGCTTTCTTCTTCACATAGATAATCTTATTTTAGTCTTTTTCTTATCTGTTTTTATCTCAGACTCTTTCCATCTCTTCACCTCCCTCTGCTTTTCTTTCTTTCTCTGTGACTCGCAAAAATGCACATTCGTATAAACACACCGGGTGCAGAAATATCCACCCTAAAGAGATACAACACATAAAAACACTCATATATTCATAAACACTTATACTTACATAGACACACCCATGCATGCATAGACGGGGTATGAGACATGCCCTCATACCTAATGTCTGTCTGTTCAATTAGACACCTCTGTCTCTGTAATGTTTTCCACACTCCTCACACTCTCCTTCCCCTTTATCTGTCCCTTTTTCCTGTGAGTGATTATCTCTGCCCATTCAGTCTCATTCATTTTCTCTTTTGGAGCTCCACTATCAGCATTTGACCTATCTCTGACACAAAACAGATGTCAATGCCTCCCCTCCATCCTCCCACTATCATTTCTTGCTCTTCCACTTCTATATCCTTTCACTCCACCTTCACCCACCTTCATTTCCCAGTCCCAGTGTTTTTTCTCCTTTTTATTTTCCTGTATGATTTAGTGTGTTTTATGTTGCCTCGTCTACAGCTTCACTCCTTCTGTGCTTTTGTTTGAAATGAACTATCTGCAGTGCAGTGATTTTCAGAGGACCAAATGCTAAGGCAAGTATTGACTCTGTTTGTCAGCAGCGCCATTCATAACCAAACAAACACTCACAAATCAGCCACTTAAAGTCACTGTTGTATCTGTGGTTCTTCACTCAGTAAGTGTCTTTATTTGTCTCAAGCCTCCCCCTTTATTTTTCTCAGTCGGTTTGTTTTTCATTCATTCAAACGTTGACTGGGTTGTCTAGAGATCCATGCACACTGTATAATAATTTATCATTCCTCTTTGTTTATTTACTCTAGAGAGATGAGCGCATGCAGCACATCACTTCATTAAGGATAGATATCCATTTGTCCTTCGTGCATGCAACCACCTATCCATATTCATCATTCTCATTCAAATCGTTCCAGCATTATTTTTTTGTGCTCATCTGACCACCCTCTTTGGAGTCTCATAAATCAGGTTGTTTGTTTCACATAAAGTAAACTTACATCTGCCTATTTATTGCTTTGTTAATCCTCCTCATACTTGTCTGTTTATTCATGCATTCCTTTATTCCCTCTTTTTCGATCCTGTCAGGCTCCACTAATCTTTTCCATCCCAGATCACCTAAGGCGAGCTCACCTGCTACAGACTGGTGAGAGTCTCATTATCTCTGCCACCTGATGAGTGTGTGTCAGTGTGTCCATGTGTGAGCTGTTGTTTCTTTCTAATTGTTGCTGCACTGCAGGATTTTTTAAGGGTTTTGTCAGGATTTATACTATCTGAATGTGTTTTATTTATCACCCCACAAGAGTGATCATTGCACGACAATTTATGTCTATGATTATGGGGTACATGTAGAGGAAAATGTGTGTATGAATATTTTTGCATTCTTGGGTGTTAGACACATTTTCAAAATATGATATTTTCATTTACCAAAACAGCAGTTCTTCAGCTGTGAATCAACCCAAAAATTGCGTTGCAGCCTTGTTTCTGAGGACTCTCCCACAACACACGAACATTAGTTATTTTTAATGGGCTGAGAGCCCACTGTGACACAGAATTTATTAAACCTGGTGAAAGTTTAAGGGTTTTTTCTTCTAAATCACTGGGTTATCATGACAACAGAAATACTCCCCTCTGAAATGTTCCCAGACACCTTTTAGCACTCTTACAGAGGTTTTTCACATCCAAACTAAACCTCAGGTCAATGAGTGAAGCATTGACACTAACTTCCCTCATCAATTTACACCTGGTTGCCAGATTATCTTGATCATAAATTAACAAGTAAACAGGCTCATAATCAGGCTGATCTTTGGATGACATCCCAGTGACGTGTTTAGAATAATACACAATAGTGCTTAACCATTTTTCCTTTAGTTATGGAGGGAACTGAACAGTGTTACACATCTGTGGCTACTTAAAGCCATTACAGGTATTCCTGCCAATAACCATGTAACCAGACAAATGTGCAAATTGAGAATGTGTTTGTATTACTTTTATAATACATATAATACATTTTAAATAAATAGAACTTGAATAAAGTAGCTTTAAGGGCTTATAAGACAACAAAACCTTGTTACAATAAATTATATCAAATCACAAATTTACCATATATGTTAGACAATAATGCATACATTTTAGATGTTTATTTTCATGTTACACCCTGGACAGGTTGCCAGTCTATTGCAGGGCCACATATAGACAAATAACCATTCACACCTATGCGCAATTTAGAGTCCCCAGTTAACCTAACTGCATGTCTTTGGACTGTGGGAGGAAGCCGGAGTGCCCCCATGCAAACACGGGGAGAACATGTACAGACTCAAAAAACTATCTCAAAACAGTTTCAGGTTTGATGATTGAGTGGAACTATTTTGCTTAGTGTATTTCTGTGTATGTGCTGCAGTGATCCAAGTTGCAGTCCAGTAAAAGTAGGCCAACCAGTGAGCCCACGAGTCTGCCTCCTCTCATGAGGAAGGATACTCCCTGACATGACAGCATCATTAACAGCTGACCAACACACCCTACCATTTGGACACATACATTGCTGTATTAAGTTTCACATGCAAGCACAAGCACTCCTACAGTAGATAGACATACACAAATACAGGGTGAAACCACACAAACACACATAGTTGACCTGCTGCATGTGCAGGACACACCCAGTCCAGCATTTCATGATGGATACTGTAACTGTTTGTCTCCCCAGTGAAAAATGTGATGCTGAAGTCATCAACTCTTTGTTGAATTTAAATGCTGAGATGAACCTTGTTGTCCTGAGCAATCCTGAACTAAATCTAGCTTTGGTCATGACTGGATTATTTCTTTTTTCGATTTGTCTTTAACTTCAGTATTTGGCGTCTATATATTTCTGAAACCTTGTACCAATAAAATACACCATCTGACCATGACAGAACTAAATTTATGTCTTCTGGTATCAAGATGGTGCCAAATAATAACTACCAGACCTGACTGACCAAAACATTAAAGATAATTATGAAGATAAACTTCAAAGATCCTAAAGCTTTACCAGTGAGTTAATTGAGACACAGAATCCACACAGATTCAGTATCCTACTTTCATAATAGTGTAATAGCAGCATCAAGATCAGGGGTTAATAAGGTCAGTAAGCACAATACTGAAATTACAAATACAGTTAAAATGGGTCAACTATGCAGGGAAGACACAGCTCATTATTTCTCTCTGCTTCTGGGCTGATCTTTCTTATGATTATAATCCTGACTCAACAACAACACACATCAATGATGAATATATGGACCTGATTTGTTATGCAAACACAAGCTGCTAATGGGTTTTAGTGTAAACACAGCCTGTTGTGATAGGTGAAATCACTGTGTAAAGTATGTCAATGATGTTCTGACATCCTTTTAGTAGACAAATAATAAAATAATATTAATAATGAACACATCATTATGCCATCTTATTCATTAAACCATGTATGAACTATTGATGAAAATGAATTATATTATTGTTAGATCGTGATGTTGGTTTGTGTGATTGTCTTGACTTGAGTGAGTCCATGTATTTTTTCATTTATGTACTTTCTATGTGTTGCAGGTTGTTTTCAACAACTTTTTAAATTTTTTCTTAAACATCATCGTTTAAATAACCATCTGTGTTCCAACTATATCATATCTATAAAATCTATATGTATGAAGCTGAGTTGTGATGTACAGTATAAGGCAAGATCCCAATAACTGCTACACTGTCTCTCCCCTGCACATGTCCATTTCCATTAGCTCATTACTGCACTTTAGCTCTTTTGTAGTGTGAAGTGAATCTAAGGAAATAGGAGGGGGAAATGAGTCGTACCATTTATATCAACTTATATTTAAATGTGAAATTATAGATAGGTGCTGATTTATGCAAGATAAATAATAGATAAGAGAAGTAGGTCTATAGGTAAAATTTGATTGGACTATCTGCCCTTTAGACATTCCGTTACTTACAGCTGATCTACTGCAGTTGAGTAATATAAATAAAAACCTATAGGCATCTGAAATCATAGGGTGAAGATGTCAATGCAAAATGGTGATTTCCCCAAGTACTGTATTCATGATGAAATAATTTTCCAGTTATGTATATATTTTTTTGCTGTTAAATGAAAGGACTTTTTATATTTTCGTATGCTTAATATTTCTTTCAAATAGCAACATTGAAAAACTATATGGCAAAAACACATACACATGCATGATGGGTGTGTTTAAGGAATCATCAGTTTGAGCATTGTAAATTACATCACTGAACTTGAAGAATACAGCGATTACATGACTGATTACAGTTTTTGTAGATAATCAGTAGCAGAGCACTGGAAATAAATCTTCCACCTGGTGCATGTGGTTCACTGCAGGGTAAAATCAAATCCAGTTACATGCCAAAATGTTCTTCATAAAAAGAGGTTTACTCAGCAAGATACAAAAAATGTTTTTCATTTACACACACAAGATAAAATGAAAGCACACAGAAACAAATGACTAGCTGCTGTCTGTCTTCTCACTGTGATGCAAACATAAAAGATGGTTGGACCGTGATGCTTGTCCTGACATGCCAAATTTAGCTGGCATAACTAATCTGTGATGACACTACTTATGTGAATATGTAAAATGTGAACAGATGTAGCAGCAACATGTGTTTTATATTACAAAACATATAATAAAGAAATCTAGTCTATTCCATCAAGAGTCTTTTCCATGTATTGTTTTACTTTTCCAACCGTTAATAAAATCTACTAATCAATAAAACCTATATATTGACAGTGACAATTGCTGAATTGTATCACTGTTGCTTGTGATTCTCAAATATAATTGCAGTTGATTTGCATGTCAAATTACAAGAGTAATGTGTATGGACAGTTTTAGCAAAGCAAATATTGCAGTTGCTGGGAGATGATGGACATTTAATATGACACAGTGAAGACATACTGTATTTTCAGCTAATGCAATGCAGACATTGAAGCAGCATCTTGCCCATCTTACAGTCTATCTGTGTCTAATACTAAAATGAAAGTGAAATAGATCAAAAATAAAATTCTTTCTTAGTTAGTTATATGCTTGTATGTTTGCAATAGCACAACAAATAAGCACAAGCAATAATTTATTTCCTGAAAGGGATCACAAACATGGAACTATAAAATTGGTGTGCCACAATGGATGGAAGTGCTCCAACACCATAAAGGAGATAATTTAAAACATGTTAATCCTTCACAGAAAACACCCAAAGTTAAGCACAGCGCAGATTAATAATGTTGCTCTTCTGCATTACATTTCCCTCAATTTTTTTTCCCCAAACGCCACTCTCATTTTCTGCAAGGTTTGGCTAATGTGTGTTTATTTGTTCTAAAAGGTCTATTCACAGAGAATTTGTTCCAACATTTGGAGCTTTTTAAAGGTTGTACACTAACTCTTGGACATGGTTTTAGGCTAGTACAAACCACAACTTAATAACTCAGTGTCATGAACAATAAGATAATAAAAATTAGCCCCGAGCCAACTGGTGAACCGTGGAAGAGTGCTAAATTAGCCAAGTGACTGGTTTTAGCCTCAAGGACTGAGGATATAGTCCTGGGCTGTGTCCTAGTTGCATTTTTGTTTTCTTATTCTGTGTTCTGACTGTGCAGTAGGTTCACACCACAAAACAACTAAACAAATAAAAATACCAAAATGCAGTCAAAAGTCAACTTGAGTTTTGGGTGGGGTGTTGATTGACACTAGATACCTCACAGTACAATGACAAACAGAACTGCAGAAGTGGGTCACAGATTGGAAAAACAAAAAAATCCAAAAAGGTTGTGGTTTACAGTATGCACAGTGCTTTCCTACAGCTCAGAAAACAAAAATAATGAATAATAAAGCTATTTCTGTTTGTTTAGCATTGGCAGCTCCAGTGCTACATTATTTTTCAGTATTTTGTCAGTGCACACTTTCTGTCATATCTTACTTTGTGCCGTGTCTTATTGGTCTCCTTGCTAGTATATAATTTGAAGTGTTGCTATTTAGTGCATTCAAAGTGTAAACAGCTATTGGCAGGTGTGAGCACGGGGTGGTGTGTGGAGTTGCTCTACAGGGTCCTGTGAGTTTTATTGCATTTCCAAGGGAGAGAGATATGATGTCATCAACATGTGTCTCATGTACTGTTAAGACCCAGTTTCCTGGTTTGACAGCTGAGTTTCTGTTCTCATAATATACTCAAGAAAAAGTGTCCTGACTCACTTTTGCACTCCCGCTAGATGTTTTCTTTTCTCGCTCTCACACAAGCACACATACTATCTGTACCACATTTCTGAGCAAAACCGTTCTCCAGCTGCTGACACTTAATGAATTCAACATTTAAAATTTTTTAGATTTTACACTTTTATTTTGTAAAATAAAGCCATTAAAAACATAGCAGGCATTTATTGTGGTTAGTGAACCCCCAACATTATATAATTAATAATAATTTCTCATTTTATGGTAAAATACTAGTGTTGTACAATACAGTCTTTACAAGACAAATAATTTAAGAACAAAATAGACTCAGAAAAGATAAAGGAACATGAAAACAATGGGTTACTTTCTTTGTGCAGAAGCTTAGGGAAGGTTTTTGAATCACGCACATTCACACAATCTTTATATGAAAATAATAACAACCACTCTTCAGAGAATTGGCTATAATTAATGGTTAGTACCATACCTCATAATCAGCCTCAAGTAACACAAGAACAATATGAGATACAGTCAGTGAGGGTGGAACAATATGTATCAAAGTTTTAAACCTTCAACTGAGTCTCGAGAAAAGTAAAAAGGCAGAACAATGGTGGTAAATTACTGTTTGCTACATGCAGTAGGAACCACAACACAGCATCCACCCTCTACACAATATGAAGTTTATAAATAAAGTCATCACAATAGGAAAGAAGGTACATATCAAGTTGAAGTTTTGAATCCCATTTGATCTGCGAAAGTTGAAATATTTTACATCAAGCAAGATCACACAAGATTATATCATGTGACATCATACTGAATGAAAGACAAGCAGCCTGTTGTTGTGATGCTGGGAGTTGCCCGTATTATTTAGTGGCTCAGTGGTATGCCATATTACATGTTGTCTTACATTGTATTGCATTTCAGTGTTAGTGTGCTAATGCGTAGTACAGTAATAAAGCCAGCCATAAAGCCCCTTTGGTTTTAGGAGCAAAACTGAATAATAATTATATAATTCTTCTTTTAAAGATTTAAAACCTTGAAAGCTGCAGGGTTTGCAAATACTGAAAAGTAGATTACTTGCTGCTATAAAGATAATGTTTTATAATATTAGGTCCAGATTTTAATTTGTTTGTTTAATTTGTAACTAATTGTCATAGTTGTACATTTTAACACATATTAAGAAAACAAAACCATTATTTAAAAAAATGCAGCTAGCTGATATTCATTTTTGTAATGATAGAGTTTTTGTACCAATTTTATATATGTTGATCATTTTATATATATCTGAATGCAGATGTGTAACATGAGCATCATTTCAAAGACGATAAACAGACAAGATCATAGTGTGCACCACCAGCAATCATTTCTTAAACATACATTATTCTCTGAGTCGCACATTAAAAAAACAGCAGCCATACACTGTCTTTTCTGAGACTTAACAGTATGTCCTTATATACCCTTGCAGTTCCTTTGGGCATGAGGGACACAGTGTTAACATCAGAGGGGTTTCAATCACCAGTACAGTGGTGTCTGCTCCGTGTTTGCGTGTTTGCTTCAGCCCATTATATAACATGCAGGTAGGTCACCTTGGTGTCCATTCCTATTACATTTTTGGCAGTGCATCTGTAAAATCCTGTATCCCTACTCGTCGGCTTCTGTATTACCAAGGAGCCCTGCGGACTCAGGTAGTGGTTGCCATAGATACGAGCCTGACCCATCACCTTCAGTTGAGTCAGGTCTGGTGTTTCCCAGGTAACTGTCGCCTGGGGTGTTGCTATGGTGAGGCATGGCAGCTCCACAGCAACCCCGGGTCGTGTGTAGGTCACAGGGGAGGGGCCTGTTGTGATACGTGGAGGGTAGGCGATGATGATAACAGGAACTGTGACAACTGAGACCGAAGAGGAGTCATAACTGGTGGATCTACAGGTATAGGTGCCGCGGTCAAACACGGAGGCATGTTGCACTGTTAGGGTTCCATCTTCATAAACTTGATATCGGTCACTCCTCTCACTCTGGGACAGCACTTTGCCGCTGGGTGTGGTCCATGAGAGAGTGCCCTGGGCATATCCTGGGGTTTGAGGAGCAGGGCAAGGCAGGCGAAGAGTCTCACCATTAATGATGCTGACCAAGGGGGCTGTTCTGGTGCTCACTGCTGGCTCTGACACAGGGCCAGCTGAGTTAGCTGGAGGCTCTATGGGTCGAGGTGCAGCGGTTAAATTGGGGATTTTCTGCAAAGGTGTCTGAGTAACTGGGATTCTTGGATGAAGAACCCCAGGTAGCACTATCCGTGAGCTGAAGGACTGAGCTGAATCCAGTGAGACTCGTGGCTGAGGTACCTCAACCAAACCAACACCTTTCTGCACAGTTTTTTCCACACTTTGTCCTCTGAGATTGGATCTGGCCTCTTCCTGTGGCTCAGAGACCTCTAGCTCCACTCTTATCCTCGTCTCCCCACTCTCACCTCTCACTACACATATCAAAGTCCCAACATCACTTGCCCGCACACTTCGCAACTCCAGGGATCCATTTCGGTGCACAGTGAGTCGACTGCCATAGTATGGAGCTGGCAACACACCATTACCAGGCAGGAACCAGGACAAACGAGGGGGAGGGGAGCCTTGGGAGGGGCATGGCAAAAGAACAGTTTGGCCTTTCACTGCTTGCTGCCTAACTGTTGTTGAAACACCCACTGTGTTGATAGAATTTTTATTACCTGAACTGCTAGCAACTATACCATTGTTACGTGAATCACCACTATTCCTGCTTCTAATATTGCTCACTTCTGCATGGCTACTACTACTGAAACCATTTCCTAAGAGAGTGCCAGTACCAGGTCCACTATTATACACACTGCTCCTATCCCTATCATTTCTGGGAACACCACTTATCCTGCTGTTGTCTCTACTGGTGCTTTGATTAGCCCTTTCCATAATGGCTTTATTATTATTAGTCCCAGGACTCTTTTCAATACTTTCTCCTCTAACTCTGCTGTGACTGTTATCCACACTATTACTAATACTACTAATAATGCCAGGTCTATTTCTATTCACCCCAGTGTTAGCAGCCTTAATGTCTGTATTACTCACCCCACCCACCCCAACACTGGTTCCACTGCTACCAATTTGCACTGTAATCCCACTGACAGGCCGGTTGAATTCATTTAGACTATAATTCCTAAGGGCAGGATTAGAGCCACTGGTTTCTATGTTAGTTCCCATGCTGGGTAAAATGTGTTCTGTCCTGCTATTATTACTACTATAGCCACTCTTGCTACTCTGCTCGCTTGTGGCTCCATTAGAAAATCCATACTGGATCATCCCTGCGTTATTAATGTTGTTGTCCCCTGATCTACTATTGGTGGACCCACTGTTAGAACTCCATCTTCTTTCTTCTATTTGGCCACTTTGTCCATAATTAGAAGTCTCTACCTTCAAGCCCACCACCATCCTCCCCTCCCCAGCTGAGTTGTGTGCTTGACATGTATAGTTTCCTGCATCAATCTTTTGGGCTAGGCGAACCTCCAAAGTTCCATCCGAAAGTACCACAACCCGCTCAGAATAATAACCAGAACCTAAACTTTGTGGGATGACACGGCGGGCTGGGGAAAACCATGTCACTGACGGGGCAGGATCCCCTGTGGCCCGACAGCGAATTCTTGCAACTGATCCCTGCTGAACTTTGATGACATGGTAGCCGTTGTCATGTATGAAGGTAGGTGGAGTCATCATGACCTTAACTTTGACCTTTAAAGATTGAATAAATGAAAGCATTAATAAATGTTTTCATTTCTTTTTTTCATTTTATTAAACATTCTCTAAATATGTTCCTAATGTCACCTGAAATGTTTCCTTACCTTCATGGTGTCTTGACCGCCTTGATTCTCAGCATAACACGTATACTCCCCTTCCTCTCCTTTACCCACTGCTGGAACCAGTAAAGTCCCATTGTCAAACACAGTTAGCCTTCGTACTCTGCCTCCTCTGTCTTCTCCCTGCAACACACTGTTCACCATGGTTCCATCTGGTAGACTCCAACGAACATCTGGGTCAGGTAATCCTGATGCCTGGCAGTCCACCTAAGAATGACAGGAATGATATTCTAATTATGCTATTTTTACCAGATAGGAAGAAAAACTTATTTTTCTACATGAGCTATACACAATCTTTATTTATTATTATGTATATTAAGGTATATTTAGGTCCTTGCAAAAAGGAAA
>OMLM01007443.1:60930-74689 GCA_900302695.1 Helostoma temminkii
CATTTCCCCAGGAGATAAAGGAACAATTGCTTGTTGAGAAATATCACTTCCCCATGGACTGCTAACTCTGCCTTTAGATTGCTGCTAAAATGTCCAGTGTGTCACAGAAAAGTAAAAAGAATGATGGAACATAAATTATGCATTAGTTGTAGAGAAATTAGAAACACAATTTACTGAAGATATAAACTGGATCAAGTAAACTGTTGGAGTACTGCACTCTGAATACTTGTTTCAAAGATGAAATGTAAAGTTGTTCATTTAATATAATATATTTGTTAGTATCAGTTTGACTGCATGATCAAGTCACATTTGTCAATGTAGTGTTCTCTCCAATTTGTATGAAACTCTTTGATAAATGCCATATGTCTTGACGGTACTCCCATTACTCATGTTGTTAAAACTGAATTCTCTTCTGTCAAATAGGTTTAGTGTATTCATTTTTCATAGTTAGAGAGCTATGCAGAGTGTAAATTATAAGTATGACACATGTAAAATGTTTGAGAGTTAAGCTGTCTGCAGCAAAGCATATTTGAAATAGTACAGTAGCCCCTCTATGGTCCCCCCTGAGGCTTTGGAGGAAGTAAAGTCTTTTACAATGTGTCTTACAAACTACATATTTTACAAAGAGTTAAGTGTCAAATGTGTGAAGAAACACTGGCTTGTTTTTCCATTAACAGGCATATATTTTATAATTCAGCATTTATAGTTTGGTTTGGCAAAAGACAGTTATGCCTGAGAGACAAAACTAGTTACATAAAGAAATACTGTAAATTAAGAGATCTGAGAGATCCCATCTTCATCACATTTTCACGGGTTTTGATTTTAATTACATTAAATTGCTTTTCTGTTTGTTCTGGTTCTGTAACATAAATAAAGAACACCAGATGTGCAGTGATGATGTTGTTGATGTTCTTCCAGTTTACCTGCAGTGATTTCATATCCCTGAATACCCCATCTGGAAGATCGAGGATGTCATTGCTGTGGAGCATCAGAAGCTCCGCCTTCTTCAGCCCAGCTAGTGAACTGTCATGGATTTTGCTGATGCTGTTAAACCTATAGGAGCAGTGAAACACTGTCATCAACATCAGATGCTCATACGTTAACAAATATTATTATTTCCAAGTCAGCTCATTAGTTGTAGTTTCACACCTGATTCCAATCTTTGTGGATGTGTTTGTATGGTAAATAAAACACTTGCTCAGAATCTCAGAATTGGTATGCATATGTGCATACTTTCGTGTGTGTGTGTTCTTTCCCATACCCTAAGTTTATTCGTCTTGTGTGTGCAGGCAGGCCAGGTGGTATAGTGAGCAGGGAGCGAAAGGTACAGTGGACTTCGTTGGCCTGGTAGCAGTTACAGCTCCTGGGACAAGACTGGCCCCCGGGTACTACAAGTGTCAGCACCAGGAAAGCCAGCACTGCTGCCAGCGCACAAAGGCTTCGACACATCTTCAAGCTGAGAAGCTTGACACTCCACAAGCTGAGAAGCTACACTGAGATTCCCTCTGCCAAGGAAAAAAGGGAAGTCAAAAATACTACAGGAGAAGCTGGATACACCACAGTGACTTGTCTCAAAATCCAGATGACACATAAATCAAGTCCATTTAACTTAGGCCAAAATCACAAATGTGACTCAAGTGGACTTGTAATCTGTACATGTGACATTGTCTATGTCACATGTACAGCAGCAGCTACATACAGCTACAGGCTGCACCTGTCTCAAACTAAACATTTTAACTACACAGGCATTTTCACTGTGGATTAACTGAATGACTGTCGATATAAAATAAAAATGGTCGGGGTTCAATAATAAAGGCAGACTTACTATTGTAATCCACAAAAAGACTTCTGCTCTCCCAGCCCCCACTCCCACCCATCTCTCTCTCTCTGTCCGTCTTTTACCACAAAAAGAAATAATCGCACTCAAATTCATCAAATCAAATGTAGAGCGATACCCGCGAGACACTTTTCAACTTCAATCTGAAATAGATTATTGTAATGTTCATAGTCATGCCTCATAAGAGCTTACCTTGAAATCCTTTGGTCCGGAGCAGTGACTTATTTCACAGAATTATTCATTTTGCCCATCAAATTGATTTTAAACTGCGCCGTTCCGAACTGTGATGTGCACTTTGCCAGATTCACCCATTAGCTCCAAAACAGCTGAACAGAAAAAGACAGCCTCCCAAAAAGTTTTTACCTCAGGTGCGACTCAGGACAGCTACAAATACGTCACATGTAGTGTCACTTGTATTAAATTCGTATGACAAAATTTAAAACGAAACTGAGTTTAGATCCAACAGGTTTTCTCGTGCGTCTCCTGAAAAGTTGCGCTGGAAGCGGCAGGGGGACTATTTGTAAAGGCATCTGACGCTGTGTGAGTGCGGCTGTGTGAGCGTTTGTGTTGATGACAGTGGATGTGTGCGACTGTGTATTTGAGTTTAGGGAAGGAAGCTGGACTGAAGTGAACTTCGAGTGACGCTCAGGCAAAGAGGTCTGTCTAAGGAGGGGCTTTCTGGAAACACGGGGGTAACAAGTTGCTGCGCTTCGGGCTGCTCTTGTCATTTCCTTACACAGTGCATGGAGGCCAAATGGATACCGTCATGGTGAGCGGCAGCTCGTCCTCGACATCTGTTTCAACTGTTGCAAAGTTCATTTTTAACTTCTCTCTAGTTTATGATTTAGTTAAGGGAAGTGTGCATCGAGATCCACCCTGTACTTTCTACCCCATAATATTCTAATATTTTTCTAACTCTTTCACTCTGGTTTAAAGATGCAATATGGACTTAACAGTGGGGTTTTCAGCAGAATTCACCCTGGAGCTCCAACGTCTTCTCTGGATGTTATATCCAACCACCAAAGAATTACTGTACTTTTTCATTTTCATCTATAATGAATTTTAATTCGTTAAATTACTAAAATGTGTAAATATTGTATGTCATAGGATATAATTGTTGTGGGAAACTATTACTATTACAATCCACAATTGGCTTTACTCTGTTTCATTACTGTATGTATCCATCAAAACCATGTATTCTATGTGTACCTGCAGAAATTTACTCCTCAACAGGCCTTAAAGCCCCTGAATTCACAGAACTAATACACAGGAATATTCCTTTTTTTAGGGCGATGAAATAAAGACCTACAGCCAACTGTTGCTGTTTTTGTATTGTACAAACTGTGACACTAAAGACCAAAACTATTTCTACTCCAAAGCCCATTTGGACCCATGTCAGACAGTTCTCCTGAAATTCAGGGTAGAGCAACTAATTAAGGGACAGTCTTCTGTTTCGTGTGATCTCAGACTCTCAGTTACACCATAACAATCACACCTACTTCTAAGAGACTTAAAGGGAGAGCAAAAATAGACTGATGTTCCTCAGCTGTTGTGTTCTGTAAGTAACAGTAACCCCCACCCCCTCCCTCTTTAAGGGCCTGTGAATGTGTGTGTGTGTGTGGCAAATGGGTGAGTGTGTTACTCTTTCTTTCACACAGTACTAGTTTGTTTCAAAGTTTTCAACATTCACTTTTATTTCTATTATATATGAAAATGACAGGTTGAGATTCCTCATAACCATCTCAATTAAAGTGTTTTTGTTGTTGCTGTTGTTTTCCCATGGTAAGTAGTGTTAAAGAGCAGCAGCAGATGTGGGAAAGTTGAATTCTCACATCAGCTGCCCGAATAATGGATTGCAAAATCTTGAATGGCTGTTTAGCCCCCTAGCCCAACACTCGACAGGCAAGCAACCGTAAACATCTTCAAAGATGGGCTTTGATACTTTTACCAACAACTTCTCTCTGGTGATTTTCAACAGTTGACCCAATTTCCACTATGATGCTGGTCTGTGATAGCTCAACATTTCTCCTACTGATTCCCTTCAGCTGTGATATGACTGGGAAAAACATTAGGCCTAATCCCAGCTCAGTTCATTTCAATATTTTTCATTGTTTTGGAATATGTGGGCCATAATAAACGACTGTCTGACTTGAAGGGAGGATTAAATACCTAATGTAATATCAAGAGCACCTTGGAGGAGGTGAATGAATGAATGAACAAATAAATACATTGAGAGCAAAGGTCATTGTGTTGTTGACTTTTTTATGGAGATAGATAAGTTAAATGAATGAATTAATAACTGAGTGAAATAATTAATCAGTGAGTGAATGGCTTACTTGTGCACTTAGGACTTCCTATGCAACCTATCGTCCACAATAAGTAAAGTTCCCGTCTGACTCCATGTGGCAACCAGGCTCTGCCACTGAGAATTTAAATAGTTCACTGGTCATCAGTGCTCTGTGTCTTTGGGGTTTGGTGCTATCTAGGTCAACTAACATGGGTATGCTGAATCATGAATTTGGGAAGTAAACAACTCAGAGATGAAGCCTCCTTGCTGAAACATTTCTAATCATGTGTATTATGCATTCTTTTTGAAGTGGCTTTGATCTATGAATAAGGTCTTTGAAAGTCTTGGCTAAAAATCACGGAATTTCATTAACTTACATTTTCCTCCGATCTCTGGTATTCGTTTAACTAAACTTGACATAAATATTTTTCTTTTTTTGTTTTACTATTTTGGTTCTTTAATGTCTGATCTTGTTTTTTTTCATTTTGTGAGCTGAGAGTGATACACAACAGCTAGAGGGAGAGGATGGAAAGTCCATACTGTAGGTAGAGACATACAGTAATTGTACTGAGTTACTACATCTGTATTGTATTTTATTTTAAAATAACAATATTAAAATAGAACTGCATTTCTGTCATGTAAATATGCAAATTTTGACATCAGTATAATACTTTGTGTGTCTTGGAGTTCTAATGGTTCACCATTCAAAAGGAAAAAATACTAAGAGGGAAAATCATTACACATATCTGCACAAAAGGAAAATGCTCAGTTAAGATCATATTAAAAAGTGAAAACGGGAATGAAGGGATCAGAAAGGGCAAGAGGCCAAAATCTGTCCTTAGAAGATCCAAGACCTTTAATTACATTTTTCATGACCTCCGAGCTCCAAACAGAGTGAGGCTGTGGATCATAAAGTGCTGGTTAAAGGCAGGGACAAACTAATGGGTACCCCAAGCCCTGCACTGACACTCATATTTGAATGGTCCATTGGCTGCTAATGCGCATGCAAAACATTTTCAAAATGTGATTAATTTTGGTCATTATTATTGTGTTGCATGGCACAAGAAACTATTTACAGTCACATAGTACAGTAGTATTTGTTAAGCTATCAGTGAGTTATGATACCATTTACCATACCATTACAACTGTACTGTATTTCATGTGTGAATTCAACTGGCTCAGAACATCAGCTTTGCCCAGGTGCAACACCAACATTATGTTTCAGTGTGTTCTCTAGCTGGTTGCTGAGTAGTGAAAAGCTGTGTCCTAAAATTTTGAAAGTTCCTCTTGCTTTTCAGTGCTTTGAGCCAAAAAACCCTTATAAATACTGCAGCTGTACTGTAAAAATATTGAATTTAGACAATAATTACCACATTAATAAAATTCAATTTAGTACGTGATATAACTCCATTATAAGAGATGAACTTCCTGACGTTTGACTTTGAAACTAGGGTACTCTCTCAGAGCCTAAGGCAGAGATGTGGCACCAGTAACAGGACCTTGTGGTCTATTATTGATTTGAGGATCCAGCACTCCACGGGGTCAAGGATTGTCTGGCCAAGTGAGAGCCTGGAGCTTAGCAGTCGAGTGGGCGGCCATGGCAAGGATCCACTGGGCTGATGGTTGGATGGCCACAAGGACTTATTTTTACAACATGTTGGCTTTATTCTCTTCTGACTAAGTCATCTGAGATCTAGCTGGGATCTATGTGATGTGCTATGCCAAATGAACCTCCCTGTTAGTCTACAATCTTCACGGTTCTGTGATGTGAAATGAGGTACAGTAAACATGTTATAAGATGGTTTTGGGGGATCTACAGATTGAGAAAGAACGTGATTTACATATCTGTGTACTGTACATTTATGTGAATTAAAAAACTGCCAGTAGATCAGAATGAACTGAATTTCAAGGTAACAGACTAAATGGCTTATTACACATTTGTGCTTGCAATAGAAGTGGGTGTGAAGTGGGCTATTCACAGACAACAGCAGGTGATTTTCCTTGTGGAGAAAAATAAATCACCATTAGTCCTGTGTCCCAGCGACACATTGTGTTTGCTAATCATGTCTATCAATTTAAAAGGTTAGCTGATATTTGAAAAGCGCTTCCGCAGTTATGTTGGCTAAAAACATATGTTTTAGTGGAAAACAAATACATTTCTATGTGACCCCAAACATCTGAATGGTATAATTTTTAATCCATTACACCAAAAAGGATGCAGCACAATACATTTTGTAGTTTTATTACTCTTAACTCTAACAAATCATCCTTTGTCTATGTTCAGGCTGTTAGGGGATTAAGCTGTTATATATCACAGCTTAATCCCCTTTTATCACAACCATAAGATTAGTGTGTAGTAGTGTAGAAGTGTGTAAAAATAAATCCAACAGAAGCACCATATATATATGACTCTCAGAAAATTCATATCTGGCTGCAAGACTGTAACAAGAATTGTTGTTGTGCCAGTTTTGTCATCACTTAAAAAATAAGGAAGTTGAGCTGAGACCCCAATGGAAAGAGGCTTCCTTCATGAGATTCACAGATATCTGGGAAGGACCACTCATGTTTTCTTGAAGGAAGTACAGAGCTTGTTTGAGAAAATCTCACACACAGACAGCAGAGAAGTGGTCATAACTCAGAGCCCCTAAGCATTTGACCCTCAGGCCAGAGGAGAGAGGAGGAAAAAGACAGAGCAGTTTAAGAAAAATGGAGGGGAGAAGGTTAAAAGGGGTCCATCAGTGAACTGGAAGTCTATTATCTGCAGATGTAGCCATTATATTATCACCAGAAGGCAAAAGTAAATTGCTGTTTTGTTGCCAATGCACCCTCAGGACAAAGTATTAAAAAAATGAGATTTGTTGATGTTTAAACAGCAGAAAACACAAGGCAAAATCTGGCAACCATTTGTGTTCTGATTTTGAATATAATTGTTCTGTTCAGTTCAACCACACAACATCTGAGCCATCGGCACTGACTTTAAAGAAAGGGGTTTAATTTGATCCCCAAGAGACCACCCATACTGAAAAAATCAATGAAAGTATGGTAAAATTGTTGTGGATATGGAAGAATGTCTTTCAACTGTTAGAAATAAGACTTAGAGTAAATCTCTTAATCTTTATAATTGTGATGTGTTGGTAAAGCCTTACATTGGCTATGATATTAGTGAGAATAGAAAGGAAAATAAGATAAAGAGAAACAAAGGGGTTAAGATTGATTGAATGCAGAAATATGCAGTAGAAATATGGATAAAGGGCAACACAGGGCAAAAAGAGAGAGGGAAATGGAGCTATTGTTACCAGGGCCATTCCTGCTTAAAAGAAGGAAAAGCTGATGAAGAACAGACACAGGGGGGTGAGTGGGGGTCAACAAGGGTTGAGGATGTCATTTAGTCTTTAAACCCCACACAGTAAAGAGAGGTGGGGGCTTCTGTGCTGATCCTGGAGGCATGATGTCTGGAGGCCTGTGGTCCTTTACATATGCGCCCCATAACAGTGCTTTTAAAACAGCATGAAACATCAACACACAAAGTGTCACACAGAAAACGTCAATAACAAAGGAAATTCATTTTCTCTCCTCCACCGTACCTCCCTTTAACTCCCTGCTCTGCTTTTCCTCAATGTATCTCATTGTGCTTCTTCTCTGTTTTATCTCCCTAATTGTATCCACAATGACAGCTTATTAGCAGGAGTGCACATAAGTCTATTATGTGCAACAGACACAAACAACAGAAATGATTTGATGCAATGCTAGCTTGCTCTAAAAGCTCGCTCCGGTATTTTTAAAGAAATAATAAGATTTCATAAAATTATTTCTTTTTTTTTTTGTATTCTGAAATTAATGAAACTTTCTTCAAACACTAAATGCAACACATATTAAGATTTTTAGAGGCATGTAACTTTCTATTTTTGACTGAAAGAGGCAAGCAGGAGGTTGGAGGTAAATTCTGGCTACATTTATTTATGAAAAGGCATCAGAGGAAGCACTTGGGTACCACTTTCATTTCTCTTGGTAAGTTGTTGTGTATACTTGCAGTTGTAGTTTAAAAATGTGTTAGGACTCAAGGGGAAAAAAAGGGATATAGTCCATACTGTTGTCAGGTCACTAGTTTTAAGGCTGTAACATCAAGACCATTTGTATTTGAACCAATGGGAAGTCAAACAGCAATGACACTCAGACTACGCTGTTCCCCATGAAATTTTCAGTATGTCAGATTTCAGCTGTGGGGATTGACAACAAACGAACAAACAATCAGAAACTATATTCTTTCAAATGTGCAATTGTTATTAGGCTTTATTAGGTCTTCTGTAGACAATAAAACTACTGTGTAACAATTATCTTATCTCATTAGTCAGTGGAATATTTTCATTTATGATGAATTTTATTTATGATATCATTCCAGATAAACTTCCCATATCTTTTCAATTTATTTTTGCAGTCCTCATCACCCTCATCATATCATGTCATGAATAACCTGCAGAACTAAATCTAATTAAATCATCTGGTATCTCAGCTTGAATTCAAGGCCACTGTGAATTATATGAGGACTGGTTTCTTTTCTACCTGTGTCTTTACTTAATATTTCTCAGCCTTATGGATATGGGTAACTGTTCCTTCTTAGCACAGCTATGCCTTTATACGGCCTTTATGATGTTATATGTTGTGTGTGTTGCCTGTTAATGCTGCAATCTTGGCCAGGGCTCTCTTGTTTAAACTCAGTATGATCTATGTGGATAAATAAAGGTTAGAAATAAATATACTATAGAGTCTTAGACAGTAAGTTACTCTAAACGGTGTATAAAATCCGTAAAGTACATTCACACGGAGACGTGAGTAAGCTGTGGTGCTAACTAGCTCAAACACCTAGCTTTTTAAAAGGTTTTCTCAGCTCCCTCAAATCCCTTGGGCCTTGTTTTCCATAGTACTTTTGGCCTGAGGCTGAAAGCAAACCGTGAGGTTCTTTGAACTCATTCAGTGAAAGTTTACATTTAAGGACATCAGAAAACACAATGATACAGAAGCAGAATTTGTAAATAGTATGTGATAATTTGGTCTAATTGGGTTAAATAGAAGTACAGACAAGCCCTGTCAGTTTTCTGTCCTACATGGTAACATTTTTGCTTAAATGCTACATTTATCATTTTTAACTGCTAAAAAGAGAGAAGTCCTTTGCCCATGCTCCCAGGATAATGCAGTTTTCTTTGCAGGCAGTAAAGCATTTACAGTTGAATATTGCCATCAGAGCGGATGTTTGCTGACATTAGGTATAAATCTATGTCATCTGGTTTGGAGGCAGTTATAATAAATAGTACTTTACACAGACCTTAAAATTCTAGCATTATATTTTTAAGAATGAGCATCAAAGACTGAACTGACTAGCCTCTAGCCTGGACACACAAGGTCTTAACAATGGTAATAACAGAATGTTTTATGTTCAATTTAAAAACAAATGCAATTAAAACTTAAATCCACAGATCAGTGCTTGTCCAATAAATTGATCCAGACTTAAAACACAAACACAGTTTAAGACTAAATAGCAAACACCTATCATTAATGGGGAAAAAATGACAGCTTGCTATGGTACTTTAGCTGGTTCACTTAAGAGTGCTGAAAGTGGCAGCGAGCCAACCAGCCCGGCGAAGGGATGTGGTTGGCTCAGCTTTTTTCTATACTGTGTGAGCACAGTGTCTCAGAACTCATACCTCGTAATGTGTGACAGACACAGACAGATGGAATAAAAAGAAAACCTCACAAGTAACAATAAAAATTTAGCATAAAATTGATCAAGCTCTTCGGGGAAATTAGTGTCAGACTGCAGGCGGTGAAAACATGTCCTGTGGAGAGTGACGGGAACTTATTTAGACTCACACTGTAGTGGTTATGCACAAAACCACACAACCATCAGACTCTCAGGAACACATTATAAGACCTTTCCTGTTAGGACACTATTTTTTTATGCTTTTTATTTCTTCCTTTTTACCGAGTAGAACTAGAACAGACTCAGCTCCACATCAGCACATGCAGACATGCACACAGGCAGTAGAGCAGACACATTTGCTGCCCTGCAGGTCACACTGACAGAATCTGTAATTATCTCACTGGAACACTCTGACTTTCGCATTGAACCTGCACACAGGAATTCATACCTTGTTTTGTAATGGCTAGTCTTGTTCAGAAACATGTTGAAAACATTAATTAAACTAATTTCCAAGTTAAACACAGATGTAGCTCTCCTATTAGTCTCCTGACTTGTGTATAACACACAGCTGGCTTTGCAGTCACTAAAATACCCTGATTCTCCTGGACTTGTAAATGAAATGCCACACTGTGTATAGCATGTATATTCTGATGCACTGTGTCCTCTTTAACACATGATTCAGTTGGCCACCTGTACGATGTAATTACCTACTTGTTTTTTTTTTATATATTTGTTGTCGTTGTTTTTACATATCAAGAGAATTATATATACCAGTAGCAGAATTACTCATGTGATTTGCAGTCATGTCACATATTAAAGGTCTGTCTGGAATTAAAGAGCCTTACAAAAAATATCATGACATTTAGATGGTAATGAATGGCATTTTCAGTTTTACCATAGTATTTCCCATGTTAAAAGCTATATAACACAGTATTGTCCATTAAACACAGTGTATTGTACTATGGCATTGGTAGTGTCAGAAACAGGACTAAGACCTGATGCTGTACAGGCACAGTTGTGCTTTTTGCTAATATTAACTAACTTAAATTAGAATTTTAACATGCTAATAGCTGTTAGCATTTAACATCATTGACACATTGATGAAAATGCCTCTAGTTTTCAAATATTTCAAATATTTGGACTAACTGAAATTTGACCGACCTTCACCGTGCAGAGTTTGCCACTAGAAGCAGCTTTCAAATGAGTTTTAGTCAATAATTGTTAAATATAAGGAGGCATTTACATGGGTGTGATGTTAAAACTTGAGGATTCAACTGCATTGAAAATTTAGTGACATCTTATATCTAGGAGTTACATTTATGAAATGAAAAAACTTACCTATTCATGTATGGTCCATTCCGAATTGTTCATTGGGTGAGAACAATCCTGAATACCATTTTAAGAAATGTCATCTGTGCCATCTATCATTCTGGGGGATTGGCATTTGTACGTGTTATCCATTCACTATTCTAGCTATTGAGCCATTTTGATCTGGACCAAAACAGAGGACTGACAGACCATCATTGCCATCATATGAGCTACATCATGAGCATAGTTACAAATATCATGTTTTATCTAAATTCAATTAAATTTGACCTTACACTTCTACTGCGTGAGCTGAGTTTGTAAACAAGTCGTTTGTTTGAATCGAAACTAAGGCGTCACTGCCATTAGGGAGCAAAAGAAGTTAACTTAAGCTCTGCTAGAAATATGATCCTTCATCTCCTACAAGAGTTTGTCCTTTCAATTAGCTCTGTGACTGAGACAAAGGAAGCTGATTAAACCCACTCTAGCGGAAATACTATCCTTCATACACTTCAAGAGCTTGTATTTCTAATTAGTTCACATGATAAGTTGGCCATATATCATTCCGTCGGGCACTGCACTTGGGCTAAGTTCAAGGTAGGAAAGTAAGACATCCTGTGAGGAAGTTACTAACTTTGCTAGCATGATTTAAGCCTGGGATACCTGTACCATATAACATATGACCATTGACTATATGACATTGTTAGCTGACTTCTATAGAATCTAATGCACTTGTTGTTATTTAAATTAGAGCCCATTGTTTAACTTATCAGTATATCGCTTACAATTTTTATAGTAATGATGAAAATGTCTAAAATTGATATCCCCAAAAAAACGTCTTAGCATCTTTTTTCTTATTTATTGTGTGGGTTGTTCCCAGCAGTAGCTGCGCCAGGCAGCGTGTAATGGACAGGCACTAACAAAAAGTGAATTTTGTACAAAAAAGCCTGCAGCTTTTGAAGACTTTCACATAATGTTAGTAATTTAAACACTTATATTATCTTTACATAAATATTTACAAATAAATGTTTTCACAGGAGGGTTACTGTGGTTTTGTTACCCATGACAGCAACAGCAAAGAAACACTTGTCTTAATACAACCTGAATGACAAGTGTGAACAACTGTGAAAAGTTCCTTTAAATATTAAATATAAGACACAGCTGGGGGGTTATGTGCTATTTCTGACCATAGTTTCCTGCTGAAAAACTATACTGTCAGAGTCGAATGAGCAATGAGGTGAACTTGATGATTTCAATGCCATAGATCGTTTTAGCTTCAATATATTAGATACTAGTAATCCAAATAATAACAGCTGTCTCAAATATACACAAAAAAAATGTCTATATGATTTATCTGCTTCTTTCCATCTACAAATCCAAACACACATTACTCTTCAGTTACACAGTAATTGAGCAGAGTTTGCAGACAGAGCAGAACTGATAAAAGTATTCTGTTAAAGTGTAAAAGGATTCAGTATGTGAATGTGTGGCTTTAAATGCTTTTAATATGACATCATCCTTTTGCAAAAAAGGTTTTAACACACACCAAGACTGCGACATGATACCTTTTGCCAAGACGTTCTTGAAGAAAATTCAGCTCTCATCCGAAAGGTTTCTTCATTTCTAAATGACTGGAAGAAAGTACCAGGTATCTACCCTCTGTGGAGTCATTAAGCCTCCACTACCTCAAGAAAATCCATTTGCCACCAAATACTACTTTTGGGATGACCATGACCAAGAGTCTCCACAGACATGCTACTTTAATAATCCAGAGGCAGACACTCTGACAGATGTACAGGTAGTTTTGCAAGTGGAGAGAACCACAGAGACCTTATTAATACAGATTCTATTCTGCCTTGGCAACTTAGATTCTTATCAGTTCTGAACAGAATAAAATTTATTTTTTAATGATTGCATTCCAACAATAGCATTATGTGTTCTTATGATTTAATGCCGCTGGTGTGCACATACGCTTTTCTTTTCTTGTGCTCCACCCTGTACCTCTTTCTGTGCCTCTTCTCCATGCTGCTGCACAGTTATCATTACAGTGAAGACAGTATGTGTGTTTTGGTGTGTGTGTGTGCTTGTCGTTGTGTCTCAGCCTGTCTCCAGATGTCATGGGGCAGGAGGGCTGCAGATGGTCGTCATTCCCCTCTGACAGTGGCAGGAAAAGAGAATGAGAGAGAGAAGCAGATAGGAAGAAATAGAGTAAAAGTTAAAGGAAATAGAGCATGTGAGGAGCAGAAGGAGACAGAGAGAGAAAAAAAGAGAGTGAGAGAGCAATAAAAGACACTAAAGAAGCTTCTCTTGTCCCAACAGTGGAAATATCACTAACACACAAGATCCATATGCTTGAGGGACGTTTCTGTACTTGGAAAGTGATGGAGTGAAAGCACATTAGAAACTTGTTCTATACACTGCACAGGCACACCTTACACTGCTTTTTATTTTATATTTAAAGACTGTTAAAAATGTGGAGTCAGTTCAGTGGAGCCATCTCGTTTCAAGTGAAGTTACTTTTTTAGCATCATGGTTATTTCATGTAATTTATCTTTGAATATTTATATATATATATATATATATATATATATATATATATATATATATATATATATATATATATATATTTCCCCCC
>OMLM01007443.1:79818-97977 GCA_900302695.1 Helostoma temminkii
TTAAATCCAGCCATTTGAGACATATTTGAGTCTTTGAGAACCCTTTCCACTAAATCTACACTTAATGTGGGTCCATAAGTATGTGAACAGTGGAATTTTTTATTTGATCATTTTGACTGTGTAAACTGTAATGAAATTAAACAATCAAGATGAGCTTTGCATTAATGTAGACAAAATAAAATATGGGCAAACTACTATAATGGATGTATGTTTGTATGTATATATTTATGTAGTAGATAATATAGCCCTAAACATAACTCACCCATTTATACATACAACTTGCATATGCGTGTTACTTGGGGTTCAATGTTTCACCCAAGCACAATACGATATTTGACAGAAGGTTCTGCAATGGTCAAATCAGTCACTTGACCTTAATTAAATTCAATATGTATTTTACTTGCTAAGGGCAAAACTGAAGCCAAAACAACCCTAAAACTGAATACAGCTGTGGTAAAGGTCTGGCAGAGCATCACCAGGGAGGAAGTCATCTGATGTCTATGAATTCCAGACTTCAGGAAGTCATTGACTGCAAAGGATTGCAATCAAGTAAAAATGACTGTTTTATTTATGATTGTTTTAGTTTGACCAAATACTTTTCAACCCATAAAATGTAATGTTTGTCTAAAGAATTGTTGCAATTCCTGAATAGAATTGTATTTGTAAATCCTAATCTTAATGATCTAAAAGTATCTGTATAACCATTATAGATATAGATATATAGAATATACTCTATACTGTTGAAATATAAAAGTTGAGTGTAATAATGAGGGGATTGACTGGCATTACTAGATTTACCAATCACAATTTCCACACTGTCATGTTTTTCTCATATTTTCCTCCTGCTCACATTGGTCAAATAGCCTGCTTTTTAAAAGAACAATAAATATTACAGTTTTTTTTCTTTTTTGCACAAAGAATGTACTGAAGAACTGAAGCCTGGTGCTCTCTATAGAGGCAACATGTGTATCCATTTACTGCATACATTTTACATAGGGAGAAAAACAACCAGGCGGCGTAAATGAAAGGCAGAGTAAACCCAGAAACTTCCATAAAATGCACACACACACAAATGCACACACACACACACATGCATGCACATAAAGATCATGAGAGTGTGTATGTCAAAGACACAGACATTGCATCAAATGCTCACTGCTGACCAAGCTGCAGATGTGTTGGTAGTGCAAAGGAAAGACCAAAACAGGAAATTCTCTAGGATTTCCCACAGATCCCTTCTTTCTTTATGTGGTGGATAGCTGGTACAGTAGCGCAGACTGGGCTGCTAACATGTAAATACAGTGAAGTTGCTTTACTGGAGGAACATGGGAATCTGGATCTGACTTGAGCTGATTATTATTTTCTGTGGACGCAAAACCACTGGACTACTATATTTCCTTGAGAAACAGTTCAAGCTACCCCACTTCAGAGCGAAAGTAGGAAAGTAGGCTCTGAAAGAATATACCAAGGCAACAAAAATGAGACTTCTGAAAATGATTTATATTTATAGCTATAGGAATTAAGAACTGCCTTTATTTGTATGAGGGTAATTTTATTGATGACAATGCTGACAACAAAATCTCATTTGGTCCCTCAATATACAAAATGAATCCCTTATTATCCCTTACTCAATGAATCCTCTTCATACTGTCTGTCATTAGTTTGTCACCTGGTTCCATCTCCTTCTCATTCAAAAATTGTATGAATGTCTGCAGTTCCAACTTCTTCTTTGTCATTTCACAGGAGCAGTGTAAACGTCATCAATCTGAGTAAATGATGGCAGACTTGCTTTTCAGGTGGCCACTACTTTCTATTTTGTTCTTTCAAATGCTAAGTTGAATATTAAGTAGACAACTTACACGTACCTTGCTTTCTTGAAACTCCTACACTAAAGAAAAATTTAAATATACAGAACTGATTTCCCCAGGTAGATTTCTCCAAAAGAACCCCAATTACCAATTCTAAACGCATATCGGGTTTCTGATTGGCTTTATACATAAGCGCATGTGCATAACATAGGCTGCTGACACTATCAGCTGAGGCAAGTGCCTAGATGAAGTTTAATATAGAGGAATTAGAGGTGTCAGTGGGAGAGGCTAATCACTTTGATTAGCTACAGCAACAAAATCTCAGACTGGGCCCAAAATCACTCCCTACTCACTATATACGACACTCTATAGTGTGTTCACTATTTTGTAGTGGTGTTTGAATGTTGAGTGAGAATTCTCATAACTGATATATTGCACTGAAAGTTTCCTAGAATGCAACACTCAAAGAAAGTAGTGTATGTCTCTTATATTTGTTTTTGGGGATTTGCAGTGCATTTCCCTTTTGTTTTTTGGTGATTCGCAGTGTGTTTTCTTTTTGTTTGTGCTTTCATATTTGTACATGCTTTGTCTCCAGTGGCCATTGTAGTACGGAATGGGAGAGTAGAGAGTGAATTTGGACACAGCTTCAGTATTACAAGTAGAAATGCTTTACGGAAAGATAACTGTAACTCTCAGGAACCAGTAACCGCATAAAAGTCATGTTAGGCTTCATTCAGTGCATCCTTGTTGCACGGAAACCAGAGTAGGCAGATCATATCGGGGACGTAACGCACATGCACGGACACGTGAACACATCCTCTCTTGCATCTAGTGAATTAAACATATGGCTTACTTTTAGGAGATGCACCCCAAATAACCTCCTAAAACTGTGTTCCTTCACTTAGTTGTGTGGGTTAAGTCCTTCTCAACCACTAGCTGATCCAAGCAGGACTTTCTTTTGTGGAACGATGCATGCTAAAAGCCTGTAGCGCACCCAATAATTCCAACTGAAAATTGGATCATTAGACAGGCAATTTGTTTGTTATTTGATATTATTTGTTTATTTTTGTAATCATACCAAATATATTAACACAACTGGTAAACACTATACACATTCTTTCATTTCTCCTTTGCATCATACTCCATGTGCAAGCAAATTGCACCTGCCTTTCAAAGGTATTAAATTGAAACACATTCTCAGTCACTGCAAATCGCTTTCAGGTTTGATAAATCACTGCATGTCTTTGTTTTTTCTCCTCCCTGTATTTTGCTCACAAAAATGCTCTACTTTTATAAGTCAAATGTGCTATATTTTGAGTCCTCAGTGCACACCCTTAGTAAATCAGTTTGTGCCTTATTTGCAAGTGTTTTCAAATGTGCTTACAAATTAGTACATGCAAACCTTCCTCATCCTGAGAATACTGTGAGGGAGAAAAACATTTTTTTTATAGTGAGTGTGCACATATTCACTATGGGTAGCCAGTGGGATTTGGACTCTTGGCTGTAGCCATGTGTCTGCACCAAATCTTAGATGTGACCCATAGAGATTAATTAAATCTAATGCATCTGAGTAATCTTCAGCAGATTTTGCTTTTGGTTTTATGGGATCATCAAAGCTCTGTACCACTGACTCACAGTCTCCTGCCCCTCTGATAAAGAGCACACTTCCCCCCAATCTGTTCTCAAAAAATGACCTTTGAAAAAGCAGTGGAAAACTCTCTGTGGCAAGAACATGTTAAGAACTCACTAATGCTAATGATAGGAACTTCCACTCTGAAAACAAGCATCATATTCAAGACCAGACCATTAAAAGCCCTGTGATTACATTCAGTTTGGGTTTGGAAAGTTTTCAAAATTCTGCTGATGATTTTTCATCTTTAAAATTGGCATTTCTCTAGTATTCAGTATACATTACTTTTGTTCTCAAACTTCAAACAGTTTGGTTAACAAACACCAATGAACACTGATATTAAATTCAATCAATGCTGATTTTTTTCAAACTAAATAGAAACCCTATTCAGACTGTCTCTGCAAGGTAGATTTTTTCACAATTTGCCACCAATTTGTTCTGTGTCTGTGGTGAAATTGCTATGTCAGTTCCTCGTCTGTATAAAAAGGGAAAGGTAGCTTAGGAGTGAAATTGATTACACTTTGATTATGCTATTTCTGCATCCCACCACACAGGTTGATTTTCCTGGAATAAGACTTCATGTTTCCTCCTTTGCGTTTTCTCTACCGCATGCCTCCTTGATGGCAATTGTTTCATTGGCTGGAGGGACCAACATGCACCAACAAAAATGCATTTTTACTGGCATAGACACACATATACTGGCAGTTTATTTTTTTGCTATTAAGGACACCATTCATGTATTCCAGGGATCTTCAAGTAAAAATCCATGATGTCCAGTCTCTTCAAGTCCTTTGCCCATTGCCAGGCAAAAGTATTTTTCATTGCATTCAACTCAACTTTTTTTTGTTTGTTTTTTAGTGTTAAAATGAGAAGTTTTCTGTCTCCAATCCACTACAAGACAGATTTTTTAAAAGAAAGTACATTTATTCTTGGTAAAATGGATTATGTCATTGTTCAAAATAACTTTACATTAACATAATTGTGGGCATTTATTTCCATTTTTTGCAGGGTATGTTTTATTTTGTAATGTCATTAACTGTGTGGCTGTAATATTTCATCAATTTAATTAATTTAATTGCCTAATTAATAAATGAGATGTGAACAGGCTTTATATAAAGAAATTAATAAATACTTCAGGCAATAGCCCAGACATGAGAGTTTAAGGCTGTTTTATATGCTTTTGCAGAGTTGGTGTAATTAAACTTTTTTTTTACCAACCATAGCAGAATAGGTTTAGTGGCCTTACTGCATTTGAGGTGAATGAAGGCATGAGTGTGTCTACTTATTGCTGAACACTTCTCTAAATACAGAATTCTGCACAAGCCACCTGTGTTTACTGTTGCGCTGCTAATACGCTATTCTTACTACACTGCCTGTGTAGATAAGACGCTGAGGTTTGATTTCCCACAGGCATGAATTTCCCTTGCCTTAACCTGAATTTAACATGTTATCTCTGCCTACCATCACAACACAGGATTTAACGTTACTCTTACCTCTGCTAAACTGCCTTCACTCAATCATAAAGACCCAGTTGCCAATCTTCATAGGAGTGGACACCCATGCACATTCTCCCTAAGGTCAGACCGTGCAATGAAATGTTTGGTGAAAACCAAACACAGCACTTAGCAGAAATGCTTCATATCCACTGTCAAGCACAGAGGTGAAGGGGTGATAATTTGGGCTTGTTTTGCTGCCAGAGAACCTGGGCACTTTGCACTCATTGAGTTGACCATAAACACTCCTCTATATCTGAGTATTCCAGAGGCAAATGTAAGGCCATCTGCCTGATAGCTAAAGCTTAGTTGAAATCGGGTCATGTAATAGGATAATAATTCACCACTAAATCTACACCAGAATGGCTGAAAAATAAAAAAAAGGAAAAAGCCCAGACCTCACCCTAATAGAAATGCTCAATGAACTGATGCAGTATTGTAAAGAAAAATGGGCCAAAATTCCTCCACAACGATGTGAGAGACTGATAAAGTCATACAGGAAATGATTAGTTCAAATTATTGCTGCCAAAGGTAGATGTACAAGCTACTGGATCATGGGTGTCACTTTTTATGAACGCATTGTTTGTGCTTAATTTTAGTTAAATTAATAAACACAAGGTTTTCTAAATCCTAAGACCCACTATGATCAGATGTTATTTTACACAAAAAACAACAAATTAAAAGAGGGGGCATAAGAGTGACATATATACATGTAACTCCAGCTGCAAACAAAGAGGTTTTTATTCTTTCTATTGTGAATTTTTTGTCCTCTTGCAAAACCTACCAAGAATACAGAAAGGTGAGTTTTATGTTATGATGTCATCACCATATAAAGTCTGGAACAAGTACTTTTAAGTGTATCACCACCAGTGTGAATCTTATCACACAAACACATTGCTTGCAGGAAACTAAATACGTGACACATCAATATACTATTCATCTGCCAGTATTGTTCTAAAACAAACACTGATATGCTTTGTATTTCTGACATGTGTTATGTGTTATGTCACACTAGATGTGAGGTTAAACTTCCCACCTCTGGGATGCTAGCAGCTGTGTAAAAAGATCACTGGATTGGCGCTCTGCCAACTCTTGTTAGGTTAAATGTAGGTAAAAAAAAAAGCCATCATAATGATACAAGTTGACAGCTATATGCTGGTGTCTGTCTTTAAAAGGGACTAGAGAAAAGAAGACAACAGGCAGAAGGAAACAAAATGGTAAACACAGTGTAAATGAACATTATAGCATTGTTGATTAAATAAACATTAAATGCACATGAAACATTCACGACTGAGTGAGTGGTGAAGATTTACAGCCGTAGAGAGAGTTAAAGCTGCTTTCCGCCTGTTGTCTGCAAGAAAACTACAGGATCATCAATCCCACGGACACACACACACACACTTACACCGAGGTCGGAGGATGGTAAAATCATTGAAAACATAAGGGTCTCTCTCTATCTAAATCCATGTTGCCATGACGACCGCCAAGGGGAGGATACATAAGACTCTGGTTGTGTGACTAACATTAGTCACTCAGAGTGTCTAAATTCTGACCATCTTTCATCCACTATGTAAGGATCAGCTGATAAAATCTGTGCTGTTCAGTCTGGATAGACACAAAATAAAGATGTGCCACAGAGCTGATAATCTTTTGACTTTTTTAAAGTGTAGAAAACCAGTTGGTGCCTGTTTATATCCTCAAGAGAAAATAACATCTGGGCTTAAGTCCTAAAATCAGGCACTGGGCCTGTTGCTATGGCCTTATGAGGAAGATAGAGAGAGAGAGAGAAATAATAACTGAAAAGGCACAAAAAAAATAGGAAGGAGTATTAACTTAACATGTGATCATGATTTCAAATTTACACAAGGTGCTCAGTGCTTTATAAATATGTAATTAATGAGACCTGATTACTTATGTTGAGAATTTATCACATATTTAGCCTTAAAATGATCACTGTCCACTGTCTTCCCTGTCTGCATTAGTGAATCAGAGATACTCCACTTTAGTATGTAAACTGACGCCTCACTTACGCATACAGCTCTAGCAGAGTATGAATGAGTCCAGTGTTTGGCTGTTTGTCCATGGCTGCTGGTAGTAATAACTGAGATCACTGATTCCAGTAGCCTATTCCATGGCCTAGAAACAAACACACCCACATTCTCTCATTATATAAGCTCATATAAACACAGGTGACTTCTATTGAAAAACCACGCCAAGAAAAGCAGAAAATTCTATTCAAGAAATACATAAAGACAAAGAACTACAGTGTGGTAAACAATGCACATCATACACCCTGCATCATACATGCATGACACACACACACACACACACAACTATACAGGTATTATACATACATCTGGCCCTTGTGTGAACACCTACAGAATCAATTAACACACACGGAATCACTTTAAGACCAAAAGAGCCAGGAACAATATGAACACACACTCGCATATGTATACAGATAAGGTAAACACAAACAAATGTACATATGCAAACACTTTTGTCTACAAAGAGATTCGTCAAGCACACTTATCTTTCTAATATGCACATACCAACATACACACGCAAATAAAATCATTCTGCCTAATCCAGTCTGTTTGCGTTCTGCTGGAGTGGCCTGACTTGGCTTGATTTGGTTTGGTTGTTTCTTTTGTCTTCAAACAACAAGCATCTGCAGACCAGAGGACGGTTTTCTTTTTCACTTCAAACCAAACCTCTGAGCAAACTACCACAAAAATTTGATCAGACAAATTATAATTATATAATTTGCTGCCCATTAATTATAACAGCTCTTTGTGTTAGGTGGTGGGGCTGTATAAAAGGGGATATTTTGAATTATGCCTATATGGCTTTTATTCCTCTCATATTGGAGAACAGTGGGCACACCCTGTGCCATGTGTTGGTGGATAAAATTACAGCCCACAGTTGTGTGTCTGTTGGATTCCTAGTGTTTCTGGAGTGATGCCTGAGCAGCAGGGCAAGATGGAGCCAAGTATCCAATTCACATTAACACCAACACCTAATGCCAAAGCCAAATCCAAATTTTCTAGTGTTTTTTTAATTCCTAAAAAAAGTAAAATCTTCACAGTTTAAGTTCAATGTAGTAGTTTCATAGAAATACGTAACGAACAAACATCTCATGAGGAATAAACTGGCCAATTTATTTTTAATTATCAGTAATGGTGTCAACTAAATATAGGTGAATTATTGCACCATCCTGCTGGTGGATCCGTCATTTTCTCAAGAGGCCAAGTATAACAGACATGACCTATGGTACATGTTAACAATACAATACAATATGTACAGATGCAGCACTTAAAAGCGTCACTCTCTGACGCATCAAGTGGCCACTTTTACCGCAACTGCTTTTGCGGCGGAGAATGACATCTGTTATAGTATAATGTCTGTAGGTGGCGCTCAGCTCACACTAATAGCACCCAGTGCATACACAAGTTCCAGCTCATGTAATGATGCATGCACGTTGAGAAACAAATGTACAGAAAAAGTTCTGTTTAGGACTGCTGTAAAGTATGGTCATTACTGTGTGTGGATATGGTCTCAGATTTACTGTCTTAGGTTATTTATTTATGTGGCAGACGCAATAGAGTAGGCTTTAAAAAACAGTTTAACATTTACTATTTAATATAATAACATTTGACATTTTAATAGATTTTCAGTTTTAGTCATCCAACACTGTCTCCTAAAAATACATGTTTGCACATGGTATCAGTTGCTGTCTTAATTCTGTATTTATATTGACCTTATCAGACAACATGGTGGACTTCTCTGTGTCTGAGTCACGATTAACATATTATTTTATACTTGTTCTCCTAAAATGTCTACATGTAACTAAACTGCAGTTACATGCATTCACAGATTTAGAAACCACTGGGTTTAGGAAGAACACACCTGTTTCACATCTATTATAAATCTGGCCAGCATCTCCTATCTTTTTTATTCTAAGAATTACATTTGGTGATTACACTTGCCTGCAAAAGAGAGAGAAACACTGGTCTTATGCCCTCAATTGCCTCCTTTTTAAAGGGTACTGATTTTGTCATGATCTGTAATCTGATTTTGGATGAATATTCAGTGGTTCACTTCCTTAGATTAACCCCACATCTGTTTTGCTTTGAACCCATAATGTTTTTGAAAGTGTTTGCTGTTGTGGAATGTTGTTGACATCTACTATAAATGTGCTTGTCAGTTGTGTAGACACAACCTGCACTGTGTTTCACATACTCAAACAGAATATTCCCTTACACAAGCTTTAAAGATAACTCAATCGAACTATTGAACTTAAGAAGGGTCCCCAACACAAGCAAGTCCACAGTTCTTTTAAAATATAATAGACAATTTTATTCATAGACAATTGTGCTTACAATTAATCTAAAAGACAGATGTTCCTAATATTAAAACAATAAAAAAGATACAATACCACTCTGGCATAAATGGTCTAAAATGACTGCGAACAGAGTCTCTGCCTCGTGCAAAGTGTTATTTTGCACACACAAAATGAATAAAAAAACACACTTAAAGAATTTTTTTAAAAAACATTAAAAGGCACACTCACACATGCACTAATCAACAGAAAACCACACTGTGAAACACTCTTTAGACTCAGATCATGTAGCATTTAGCATTTTATGACCATACAAGATGTCCCAAATAAAAAACAAACACATTGATCTAACACAAAAAATATATGCATTTAAGAACAAAGGTAGAAAATATGTTAAACCAATCATAAAATATATTAAAACCCACCAAGGTGCTTAATGTCTAGGAATATAATAAAATAAACAAGTAAAAGGAGTAAAATTAAAACAAAACAGCAGTGGCTAGTCCTGACTTGACTACACTGATCAGTCTCCGAGAAGGACAATATCATTTCAAGCCTCAACCAGCTTCATTTTGGAACATTTATCTTGCCAGAGAGCAGAGTCCTCTGTGAGTGGCAGCAGGAGCAGAAAGAGGGAGAACAGAGTTGGTGGCTGCACCAAGGGCCCTCCTCACTGCCTGTGCCGAGGAAGTCAGCAAGATGGCTGGCTTGATCCTGTCTTTCTGCGCTCCCATCATGGTGCCTGCTCCCCGAATCATTGCCTGGCATGCTATCATAAAAGAGCTTCCGTCAAGGAGGAAAAAGCAGAGAAGTTTCGTCGCCATGTCATGTGTCCTTCTCATCCTCCCAGAGGATGATGGGATAACCGTGATCAGGGTTCCAACATCCCATCTTCTGCTCGGCCTCAGCCAGCCCAGTGGAAACCGTCTGGGCTGAGAAGGCTGGCTGCGTCTTAGCCGAACCCACCTCTCTAACCTCCATGCAAGCAGTGGAAGTTCAGATGAGGTCAGGGGGATGTGTGTGGATTTCATGTGAAATGTTCCATAACAAAACCATTTTGTAATAAAACGATAAACATTCCCACCAGCTTTTTAGCTCACCTCTGCACCACATATGTCAGCCATGGCTGTTGCACACAGGTCTTCCACATTGTGCAGCTTCCCCGGTCACTGTCAGCAGGGACATGCTACACTTGCATAAGCAACACTGTGATCTGACCAAGGTTCTGCTGCATGACCTCCCTAGCAAGCAATGCTCACAGGCTGGGAGAGGTGTGCCTGATTCCCACCCTCCCCTGTGGATACTGTGCTGGAGCTGCTGTGTAGGGTGGGGATGTGGATTCTCCCAGAGACTTCAGTGGAGGACATATGCTCAGCTGCATCATGGGCCTCCCCTTGTTCTTTTGTTTGATTAATAGGTTGCTCTGACCCATACATTGGTTACGATGGGCGTTGACAACAACGTTGACTACACTAGTACTACTAGTTGTACTATTTAATGTCACTTTGCTGCTGCAGACAAAATTTTGTATTTAAAATAAAGTCTTATCTTATCTTATCTTATCTTATCTTATCTCTTCAGCTGCTTCAGCTGATAAAACCCATAGAGCGAAAGCCCAGGGGGCTGCGCCCAATTCACAGAAACTTGGGTTATGTTATGTAACCAATGTTCTGTGGTACCACAGAATGCTTTTTAAATTTGTTACACGGGGTGATGCCGTGTAACAAACATATTTTTAACTGCAAATAATTAAACTGAAGTCAATTATGTTTGCACACATAATTCAACAGTTGATCTATGATATTACAAAAAGTTATTGATCCTAGTTCTAATTTATTCATGTGCTGCTGAGAACAATTTATGGAAGAGGAGGATAAACTTGTCTGCAGAAAGGCACATTGAGTATAATAATAATTAGCTTTATTTCAAAGTGTGTGTGTGTGTGTGTGTGTTTCCAAAAGCAATTTTCATCTCTTTGAGCTTTCAGTTTGCGATATTTGCAGATCTGATTGCAACTTGTGTTTTAATTCTGCAATGCTGAAGATGAAAGTCAGATTAAAGATCATTATTCTAAACAGACCACACATTCCTGTAAGAGACAAACCTTCCCTGCAGAGAGTGTTCTTTGTCTAAGTGATTCTCCAACCAGCAGATATCATACCACCCATGATTCTGAATGCAGAGTTACTAAACAAGACAACTGTTGCTGTCTGAGAAGTAAAATACCAGAGTTACATGACGCTCCTTGGCTGAAGCAAGAGTTACATTCCCAGACTCATGGCTATTCAATTGCCTCAGTGTTTGCACACACACTTATATACACACTTTAATCAAGTAAAGATTATATGAAACATATTTTATTAGTTTTAACAGACTGTATGAAGTCACAAGTGGTCACACTCAAATTAAACATACTAAAAAGACACCTTTAATGCTGCACACATATAATATGGATGCAGGGACATACAAGCTGCAGACACAGAAGCATAGTGAGGGGATTTATTGGCAACAGAGGTAGTAGTTTGTACTTTGATGGGCACTTTGAGAGTCACTAATGTCAGAGCTAAAGCTAAAACGCAGCCTCCAGTCAAACACGCCCACAGACTGTCACACTTACACACATGAACCCCACAGTTACACATTTATAAATGCACTTTCTCACACACACCTGTTTTGACACCCTTGTCCTTGTCTCTGCTAGCCTTGACACACCTGCACTGTATTTGTCTGCTCAGATGTAGCCTGTGTGTGTGTGTGTGTGTGTGTGTGTGTGTGTGTGTGTGTGTGTGTGTGCGTGCGTGTTATTTTTGAGTTAGTGAATTTCTAAAACCATTGGTTAAGGAAGAAATGTCCTCAACAGGTACTGAACTCCTGCAGACTTTTTATACAATAGAATTCTGTGTTCTCTGCAAGTTGGACAAAAGGAGCTAATAGGTCTACTCAATATCTAAGGCAGACAAGCAGGGAGACATTCCTCCCAACCAAATCTGGACAAATTCAAATATAAAAATTCTGGTTGTGTGAATCTATCTGGTCAAAGAGGTGGGGAGTGTTTAAGCGAATGAAAGAGGGACAAGGGAGACAATAAAGCAGGCAAGCCAGATGGAAAGGAAGGAGAATACAGTCATAGGGACAAAGAACGGCTGCATGGTTGGAGATGAAAAATCGACATGCTTCTTATGTGCTAGTGGCAGACGTAAGAAGAGGTAGTGAAGAAGGGGGAGGAGAATCAAGGCACCTTAACATCAAAGGGAAACACCAGGAATATGAGTTTGACCTCTGCATAAAAGGCCAAATGGATTTAACCTTTAACAGCTGTAAAGATGCAGTTGCTCCAAAACCTTTAATAAACATACACTGTTAAGTACCATTTTCACTTTCTTTTCTTTCTTTCTCATGGTTTGTTTTATGTCTTTATCCGTTTTATTCAAATATTCAGTGGGTTCATATACAGTAATACATTTGTCTCATCTGGCAAAATCACAGTGGAGCTATAGGTAACAATATCCAATTGAGAAACTGCAGCTTCACCCTGTTTGTTCAGATTATTAGTATTCTGGTGCTGAGTGTGTTCACTGGTAGGAAGTCATATCAGCATAACCATCAAAATTAAACAGCAGAGTACAAAATTGCTCCAAACACTGTCAACAAAGCTGCATCCACCATGAGTGGTAGAAGCTGTTTGAAAAACATTTCTCATTTCCTTCAGACACCAAAAGAAGATATTAAAGTGTTGAGGAATACACACACTGACTAAATAATTAACTGGACTTCAAACTTCTGCAGCCTTTTGAAGCTGACAAAAATTCTGAACTTTATCAAGGAGTATTGTATCTAATCACTATGAATAAATAATATCCTTTTTAATTTTTTATAGAACATTTAATGGGACCAATGTAATGAAGAGAGAGAAACTGTTAAACAATTACTTTTAATTACCCCCAGTATTAATGTTAAAATAATCACATTATTCACCAGAACGAACTTGGGATTCAGTGACACTTCAACATACGGCCAGGAGGAGCTGGGGATGAATCTGCTGATCCCATGATCGGGGGAATCTACCACCTGAGGCAAAGCTTATTTAGTATGGATGTGGTTTTAAAATGGGTCTGATGTTTGGCTGCACAGCATAAGTGCTGACTGTCAAACCAGTGGGAGGGGGAATATAGCAGCTAATAACACTGTGATAATGCTGAGTTCTTATCATGACATGCCACATACACACTATATAGGCTATGTATGTAGAGCAAATCACTGAACAGCCAACTGTTACCTTTTATAAAATATTAAGTCATACATCTAAGATTGATAAGGGAGAAGCCATTTGCATTCTAGGCTGTGTTTTAAGAAAAGCCTTTGACACTATTAATCATCATTTTTTTTTTAAATTCAACTTCTCTGCTTTTTTAACGCTTCTTCACATTCTACCTTGAAAACAGAAATCAGTAAGGATTAGGAATATGGTATCATCCACTCTTATTTGTAATGCTGGGTACCCCAGGGCTCTATTTTAGGTCCACCACTCTTTAGCTTATTCATTAACAGTGTATCATCAGCATGTGTGGGAGCAGTATGTTGGTGATATAGTAAAAGATGTCCATGGAAAAAACTGTGACAGTGCTACTCTCAAACTTACATCTTTCAGCCTGGAGTTTTTATGTTCTCCTTGTGGTTGCATGGCTTTTCCTCAGGGTACTCTGGCTTCTTCTCACAGCCCAACGACATGCAGTTAGGTTAACTGGTCTCTTTAAATTGTCCATAGGTGTTAATGTGAGTGTCAATGGTTGTCTCTCTCTAAATGTCAGCCCTGTGATAGACTGGTGACCTGTCCAGGGTCTACCCTGTGTCTCCTCCAGTAACAGTCGATATTAGTTCCCACAGTTAGGATGATGCATAAATGAATTATATTGGTGGTCCTTTGCTTTAAGTAAAAAAGGGAAATATACTTCCTAATTATTTCTTTCCTTTGCAGGGAACAGAGGTGGCAAGTAATAAAATAAAAATTGTACTTAAGTACAATTTTGAGGTACTTTACTGGATTATTTCCATTTTACTTTTTCTTTTACTCCACTACATGTATGTTTACAGCAATACTTACTTTTTACTTTTTGCAAGTTTTGATTCTTATAAAAACAAAGTTCGTAAACTAATAAAATGCGGCTGTATCATTTATGGATTACCCCTGTCAATACATGGTTAAAATCAACCCTACTTTTAGTGACTGTAGTTTTTGCTCCACAAGTCTGTAACATTTTTAATAAATTTTTACCATACTTTTCACCTTTAAAAATGTGTCAATGTTACTAAAAGCAGCAAATTCCTGAGCAATATCACAGGCCTCTTATCACATCTAGTCAGGACTTGTTTGTCTTGTCTATTCTTGCTTGCCTGGCTTTCTGTCTATTTGTTACTTTGTCATCTTTAGCACTCCTGCCTAGTTAATTCAATCAGGAATCTTATAAAAAGAGTAGTAGACTAAAGACCATGGTGGTGATGGTAATGGTGATCATCACAATCTCCCAACTATATATTTTTTAAATAGGGTATATAAATGAATATATTTATTTAACAAAGAGACAAACCTTCAAATAACTTTTGTTGGCATTTTGTAGATAGACTTGAGATCAGACAGCTGAAAATATGAAGTCATATAAATTCAGGCCTCTAGTACAAGCAGCTAACGGCTATTTGGTCAGTTTTCCAGAGAAAACTTTTCAGCACCACAAGGTCAAATGGGACTCCTGTTCATTTATAATCATCTTATCTTTGGCGCATGCAGAGTGCAGAGAATATTGAGGGAATTTGTAGACCCACATACACATATATACATCTGGGTACCTATCTATCCCTCCCAGCTGTGAGCATACTAACCTGAGTTACATCACAGTGCAGAGAGGCACCTGGGTCCTTTACATAACACACACACAGTGACAGAGAAGTACACACAATTACGATGACCAAATGCACAAAAACTGAAGAATTGTATCAGCTGCATGCTGTACACGAAAACGTAGATGCTTGTGTGCAGGTTTAAATAAAATTAGGATTACAGCCACAGCCCACAGAGTCTCAGTGGAGTGTGGCTGTGCATCTGTCGAGTGAATCAGCACACAGACAGTACCTGGCTAGTGATTCTGTTTGTCTCATCTGTCTCTGCATGATCGGACTGGATAAGCAGGGCCATTTGTCTGAAAGTATCGCTGAAACTAATAAGATCAGAGCAGCCCCATGTCCTGGTTGGATAATGAGTGAATGCTCCTAGGTGACAAAGTAGTAGTCAGTAAGTTGTTAGCACTGCTAATCAACACAATTTATATTTACTGTGTTAGAAGAAATGTTTTCAGATGATATCAAATATACTGATATTATATATACTGATCTGTATTGACATTTTGACCACCTTTACAATCTAATCCAATACAATACAATAGCTCTGCCATGATTTCTACTTTTAAGTCATAATTTTTTAGTTTTTAAGTTGAAAATGTGAAAAATGTGCCAATTCTACTACATGTGCATTGTTAAAGTCATTGTGAGCAGTGGAGTCGTTCTGGAATATGTTATATAAAGAAACACCTCCTAATATTTCATACTCCAGTACACTGTTGTATTGGATTGCATTAGATTGTACATTTTTCTTTGATTACAACATGTGAAAGATCATATTAATTATGATATTATTATTCATATTACACATGAAGATGTGGCCACAAGGACACAGGTGCTTTGTTTTTGTATCTAACTGTGGACATGGAGATTAGAAAAACAACTGTTACAAGTGTGTGTATATGTTACTTTGATGGGCTGGTCTCAAATTTGCCAATTAATCACATACAAAATGTTGTATCTAGAATACAACTGACTGTTAAGTTAAAATGAGCAACACCCTACAGGTTCTGAAATGTGTAATGTAATCTGGTTACCATTACCATTACCATTACTACAATTTAGAAAATGGCATTCCAGTTCAGTGTGGCTACTGTGCAACAGAGCAACAAGATGATACTAATACAGTAGGAGGTAAAAACCTGGGAAATTTAAATGGAGCTTATACATTTATGACTTTACTACAAAGACCTCTCACATGAGTCTAGATGGCATGAAAATCAAAAAAAGAGAGACTGAAAACATGTTGTAAAACTAGGTACAGCATCAATATCTCAACAGCATAACAACAATTAACATAAAAAAAACTTTTAGTGGAATACGCTGAAGTAGCAAAATGTGCCAGGATAAAATGAAAGCACCAACAACATGGAAAATAACAATGGAACATTTTCTTCATTAATTTAAAACACTCAGTAATTCAGCTTATTTTTATGTGTTATGTGTGTGTAATTAAACAAATGTGACCCTGTGAATGCAGAGTTGTCCTGATTTCTTTAACAAACACAAACAACCAGACAAACTTACAGCATAGGAGGTCAGAATGCAACACCAATTAAGCTGGTTTGTAGTCTGGTTTTGGGGACAGCATCATGCTATGAAGGAGCAAAATGAATAAAATTAGATTCTGCATAAAAAGGAACATCCAGAGATGTTGCAGAGTGTGAGACTTTGTGTACATTTTCAGTCACAGACAGTTCACGCCCTGGTACTGGGCCTACTGTTTGTGTGTGTTTGGTAAGAGAGTTTTTCGAGTGAGGAAAGTCAAAGCCGAAAAGCCAAACTTCCTTCCTGTCTGAGCAACATCACTGGCCAACAATAACACAGAGGCACACATGCACTCACACTTTATCGTTCTCTCTCTGTTTGGGGGCAGTGCACACAGACAGGGATGGTTTGAGTCAATGCTACACACCCACAAAAGAACACAAGCACAGTCCTGGCTAGCAGCAGGGCAGCCTGGGAAAGGTGCAAATGCTCTCCTCCATCCCTCATTAGGAAAAGAAAGAATAAACACAGATATTAAGAAAGTATTATAATATTATTGACTACTAATATTTTTGCCAGCAGATGATTCAAAAAACATTGTTTTGTGCTGCCTTGCAACAAGCCCAACACGTGTGGCATCATATGCATGTACTCAAAGGCAAAGAAAAGCTCATATATTTCCCCTCTCTTTTATATTACGCTCTAAATTAGGCTTTTTTAAGTAAAGCTTTGCTCTGAACTGTCTCCTAAAGGCATTGTCTTACTCTTAATTTATCAGGAACAATGCTGACCTCAGCTGGACCAACTGTGTTACTACTGTTGTTTACAATACTGCATAAAAAGCAGCAGACATCGGAGAAGACTGAATTATGTAGCAATTCTCCCATAGAGAGAAGTCTGACAGATATTACAGTCAGACTGACTGAGAGATAAACAGGACAGGCAAGACAACAGACTGTGAAAGAGACAGACTGATCCATAGTGGCAATGGAGAGGTGAGCGATAGACAGATGGTAGACAAAAAGCAAGAAAGACAGACAAGCACTAAAACATCCTACGCCTAATTAATTAGAGAGCAAAAGCCCTGCTTGGCTGCTTGGAAGACAAGCTGAACAACACACATACACACAAAAATCCAGACACAGACAAAAACACACATGACAAAATAACCTTGTATCACTGCTTTTCCCAGCTCTTTAGATGAGGAGGCAGAAATGAAAACAGGGCTAAAAAGACAGAGGAGGGAAGTAAATGAGTTAGGCTACAAGAGGAGGGGGAGACAGCAGTGGGGGAGGAGGGTAGAAGGAAAAGAAAAATCAGGGGGTGAACAGCAGAGGAGAAGAGAAGAGTAAGAGAGTTACAAAGCAGAGATGGAGCGAAGATCAAATGAGAGGAGATGAAACTAGATGAGATAGACATAGATAGTAGCAGAGGAGGAGAGAAATGAAGTGTGAGATGAAAAAGAGAAGGATGCAGAGGGAGTGAGAGTGGAGGAGGAGAGCCAAAAAA